>JAECUM010037079.1:0-34306 GCA_016617855.1 Megalonaias nervosa
ATATGATAAATGAATAGTACATTGCTACAAAATGTACTCAAATTATCCAAGTGGTTTTAGGATCATTTCTCCTGGGTGTCATCGCTAATCATTTAAATATCTGGAATTTATTGCAACTCATTCCACCGTAGTATAAACTGTTAGACGTACAAGATAATTTTGTTTAAAACAAAAAGATACATTTCTGTATGATACATGATAACTCTCTGTATCAAGCTCATAACATCCTACTTGAGATCTCCTATGGCCCTTGCGTAACAGCTTCAACACAATAACATTAAAATATAAGACACGGTAATTAACATTAATAAATGCAACTGATCCATTCATTCCTCATTAGATACAGTTGTTTATATAATGTACAGGTGGGTTTTTTTAAGTTAGTGTTTTCTTTTGTTATGCTCGTAAACACGTTTTCATAACAAAGAACATGTCTAAAATTGTTGTATTACACTTGCGCCGTCAAGCGACAGACAAGCGGTATGACTGAGTTTCTCTACTGCATACCAAAGTAAACTTTTTTGATGGTAATTGTGTTTGATATAGTTTGTACGACATCATTTATGTTATGTCCCTTAAGCTGGTCGCTAATTAAATGAAACTGGTTTCTTGTTTAGTAATTTACACCTTCGAAATAAAGAATCTACAACCAAAACCAATCGTGACAGGAAAGAATGTTGTCTTCACTGTGCGCGCTCGACTAACCGGAATAGCGTTGGGATTACACTCGAGGTAGAGAATCCATGAAAGGAAAATTGATGCTGGGTAATGTAAAATATGGGACTGTTGATTAGTGTATCATACACTTTTATTTTGGTAAAGTGCCTATACTAAATAACACTGCGGAGGGGGATCATATTTCTCCTTTAGAATAATAACTACACGAGGAAGTTAAAAAGCACAATCACTGTTATGTCGAAGAAATTAGGTCGTAATTACAGAGGAAATAATAGGCTGTTCTTAAAAAAGAAACTGAATGAGCCGACTGGCAAAAGAGTCCTGCATGGGGATAACAGATTAAAATTGTGAGCTTCTAAATCTCTTCCGTCTGAACTCTCATAGTGCCTTCTCAATGACAGATCTCTGTTTTTTAACACAGGACATTACAAAAGCGGTTGCTTTACCGTAGAAACTCGATTTTCAGAATACTGATTATCCAAAATGTGTTGTGCAGATGTACCAACGTCATGTATCCAATATATTTTAATACATACAAATACAACCTAAATTATTCTAACTTCCATTTACCCAGTAAATTGTTTATAAACATATTGACTTCGAATAGTCGAGTTCCTCGTGTAGTTAGTTTCAGTTTCCGTACCAAGAGAGGGGGCAATGTGTATTTCATAACGATTAAAATGTATATACAAAACAAAGGAAAACAGACTTGGGGTGGGGCGCTGGAGGAGGCTATTGACATGGGGGGAGTTGGGGAGGGAGCGAAATAACTCCTGGTACATGATTTTAATTAATTTTCGTAACTTTTATTCATGGTTGTAAACTGTACAGAATATTTTTGTCATAAATTGTCCACGTGATTTAAATCTGTTAAGAACTCAAATTGTGTAGACTCTATAATTAGATGTTACGTACTTGTTGACAATTAGTAATAATAATCTTGATAATAATACTTAAAATGGCGCATGTGGAGTAGTTTCTCAGTGACTCATGGGATAAGGAAGATTCGAGAATAATTATGTGGTTTCCCTTTGGTTGCGTGAGGTCACGTGAATATACTTAGTTCGTCAAAAATCACTTGGGGTCTTTTGAGAAATAAAGTCGCTATATACGGTGTATATAAGGAGCAAATAATGCATTCGGCTTGTAAGTCTGCATACGTATTTTATATTTTACTTAGATATTCTTCAAGAGGAAAAATATTTGTGTGGACTGTTCAATGGAAATAGGATGTGCTTATTATTTGGACTATAATATTGTTCTGGAACTGTTATAAATTTTTAAAAGAATTCTGAACAACGCCATCTTGACAACGTCACGGTTCTTGGAGGTCCAGTACATTTCCGGTATTGAAAATTAGAAGTTACTTTTCATTCGTTAGGACTTTCATAGACCTTTATAAGGACTAATTTGTATTCACTTCATTGTACTGTAAGTTCCTCTCACATTTTTCATTTATCACATTCATAATTAAATTGTTTGTTAAATTTTACAAAACTAGTTGGTTTCGCTTCTTTTCTGTTACTTAAGTTTGCGGACCATACAGTCGTAACAGCTCCACTCTGATAATGTCTAACATTTTCTCATTGTACATTACTTCCGTTTATAGCCCATTTGAGCCCAGCATTCTATAATAAATTATCTGAAATACAGTAGGCACCATGTTCAACAATCCATTGGGAGCCATAGAAAATTGTATGCTAGAATCGAAAACTTATTAAAACGGGGGAACACCTATATTACTTAATGATTAGGGCGAGAAAAAGACCATTCGCTGCATCAGACAAAAATCGATAATCTCTGTTGGCTCTTGTTGGGTTTGAAATAACGAAATGTATTAGACAGCCATATTTGGAGGCTTCTGGGTATTCTTTGGTTAGCGTTTCATGGTTGCTTCCATAGCTTAAGTCCCATAATATTTGTTCTTTTAGCACCTTACTTCCATTGGAAACGACGCTCTATATTTTTCAAAACTCAATGCAAGTATTTCTCCAAAGGCTTTCTAATTATTTAGCCCAATTTTTGATGATAATTTTTCCTTGATTACCAGATTTTATATTATGTAAAAATATTACTCTTTGTCTGTATTCATTGACTGGGAAAATGAGTCCGTTTGCCTCAACAGCAGGATCATTGGTCCTAAGACCTTTAAATTCTTGACGGGGTAAGTGTGTCCCATTCCTTCTACAGAAGGAAAATGTTCCCAGTACTTTTAAATCCGTTGACTGAGTGAAGGGAATCTTATTATTTCCATAGAAGGATCACTGTTCCTAGGACCTTTAAATTCGTTGACCGGGGAAGGGAGTCTCGAGCTCTAAAATGGTTGACTTCGGAAAGGAGTACCATAGATTCCACAATGCATCATTGTTCCTAGGACCATTAATTTCGTTGATCAGGGATGTGGCTTCCCTTGCTTCCACAGAAGGATTATTGTTCGTATGAACCTTAATTCGCTGACTGCGGAAGGAAGTCACATTGCTTCCACAGAAGATCATTGGTCCTAGAACCATAACATTCTTGGTTTGTATCAACCACGAGATCCACTACAACTGGTACCCCGCGGGATATAGTGAATTCGCTGCATTAAGCGCACCCAAAAAGAAATCATTTAAACAATTTCATCACCTGAAATATTGTTTTGTGAAATTGTTGACCTGTTGCATTTCTTTGCATATCCTTGCGATATCATATTTTTCTGTACACATATACTACCTGTGTTTTTATAGCAATAAACCACAATTTTATTCATTTTAATGATAGCCATGTACTTTTGCATTGATTCAGGTACGTATTTTCTTTATTTTAGATTTACCAGGATGTTATTCATTTTTCTTTACCTACTGACTTAAGCAGCATGTTTATTTCATTGTACCATAAATTTAACAAGTGAAGCTTCATCAGTTACCCACCTATGTGAAACTTAAAGGACAGTCTATGTAATAATAATAATAATAATAATAATAATAATACATTATTATTATTATTATTATTATTATTATTATTATTATTATTATTATTATTAAGACACAAATAATGTATCTTACTTCATTTTATATTTGTCCGTCATTTTATATTTGTCTCAAGTTCGCTATTAGGGACCGTATTAGCGGATGTCTGTAAATGTCAAGGGAATAAAATAAACCTTGACTACTATTCAAGATAGGCCGCCACCAAGTTATGTCATTACACAAAGGGATATTTCTCTTCTATATGCTTAACTTTTATGAAGTACGTTAATCAGAAAAGGAAATTATGTGCTTCAGGTTGTATATCGCTCATGAATCGCGGTCGTAAATACTTCCAATATCGACTTTATTATATTTAACCTCCCATAAATGCATCCAGAGGGAAAACAAACAAATAAAACTGCCATTTTTGCAAACTAGCCGTATCGACCACCGTGTAAAAGAGCGTCCTTTATACCAAATATAGCTAATTGTGCCGTGCGTAAAAAAAATTTCTTAATCAACCTAAACATGTAGATAGAAACAAGTATTTGTATATGTTCACACCTAAATCATCTTTGATGTGAATATTAACTTGGATACATGCTCAAAGAGTAAATATTATCTTACTGAGTGCAAGTTTATCCAGACTGCATTATGGTTTCCGGTCATGTTCAGTCTATTATGTCCAAAGCATTTAATAGCCAATCACTGTTGTAAACACCTATTTCCATGTACAGATTTTGCATGAATTGTGCTTTGAAAGAAAATCGTCAACTTGATGTTGGTTGTGGAATCTGGACAAAACTGAGTGTTGTAAACACCCAAAAAAACTCCAATCAGACTTAATGCGATTTATGTTTTTAGTGCGAACTAAATAAACAAAAATACCATGCAGTACAGTATAGTTTCAATCACATTGTGTAATGTCAGTCAGTGAGGGCAAGTGAAGTCAGTCATCATAGTGTGTGACTTGAATACATAAATGCTTCCTTTTGTACATCACTGTAAGAGCTGCTGTACGGTTGCTCCCAGCCACGACCATTAAATGTCAGAAAATAAAAGTGGCGGAGAAACATCTTTCTGGTGAACGCAGAGTCCTCCACTGTATTAATAGGCACCATGTGTCAATATATTTGGCGCAAGACATACGAATGATTCTGCGCTCGCTTTTCTGGGCTTTATTTGTTTCGTAGTACTTTAGTATTTACATAGGCCTTGAAATTTACTGGTAATTTTTTCGGAATTCTTCACCCTGTGAATTCCTTACAATAATTCATTGCTGAATTATCGGTTACATGATGAGTGCCACAGGTCCATGTGTTCTGTCAGTAATTACTTGAATTGTGCGAGGATTCTGGTTTTGTGTTTAAAATGGGTAAATATTTTGGTTAGAACTGTTTGCATACGAACACCGGGCTGTGCATACTATTGCATCGAAACATTCGTCCGTATACGTAAACTCTAAAATGAAAACAAAACATTACATACCCACTAGTGCAGCATACTTTTCCTTATCAGGTCACTCGTGTAGATATAAGATGCTACAATTTAGAACACCTTTCCAACATTGAAATAAAAACTAAAATTATCTCCCGCAAAGCAGACTAAGATATACGGTTAGCCCGAAAAGAAAATCATAAAATTCAGCGCGTTTTCTGATATATGTTGGCAGACACCTCCTTGTCTGTCATTAATTTACATTAGACAGTAATTCAGGAACAGAGAATATCCATATTATAATGAAAATTTGTGTTTAAATTTTGATTAAAAACAAACTTTAAGTTACTTTTTGTTTATTTTTCAAAGTAGACAATCCTATTTGCTGATTATTGTAAAACAAAACAAATAAATATGCTAAAGCCAAGATATCATTCTTTGTCATGTGTTATGTGTATTTAATTGTTTTGTTTGTTAGTTTTAATTTTTTTAAATTCCATTACATGCTATTGTATTGTAACACTGAGTTCAGTTCTGTTTGACCTGATTTTTTATATTTTTATATCATTGACGTATACAACTAACATTGTATCTAGTTCTTGACCTCGTTCCAAACTCAGTGACAGTTTTGGTAAACAACTTTTTAAAAAAAGAATTTATTTTTCTCAGAGTAAGAATCTTTAAGTCAAGTCAAGGTCATACCTGGATTACGTGACAAAAATCATATGTGAATTGATAAAAACTTCCATTTTTTTGCAGAGTTATGAACTTTTGACCCTCATCCGGGAATCTGTTTTGCGTCTTAATTAGCGTATAACTGTCGTTTTTGATAGAAATTTGTTAGTCGGGCTCCAAACAATTGACACGTTAAGTTGTTATTATGTTTTGACCATTTTGGGTTGAATTTTTATTTTATTGAATTCATGTGATTCTTTCCCTGGAAATACATAAGTGCTCCTACAAAATTCTTGGATGAGATAAAGACATTTATTGGAAGTTATACTGAATACTAAACTGGAATAATATTTTCTGTGATTCAGCAAGAGACTGTTGACACTGCTGCACTTCGCTGACCACCCCAGACGTCATCGCCTTCCATTTTGGATTTCATCGGGACTCGAACTCAGTTTCATTCAGGACTTTGTATTACTAGGACTTCTATTTTTTAATTCTTGGATTATTTTTGGATTTAATTCGTAAGACCGTAAGTTCTTTTTTCTTAATTTTTCACCTTGTATTCTAGGAAAATAAATTATTTGTTAAATTTTACATAGCTTGTTGTCTTCAATCTTTTCTGTTACTTATTTCAAGAGCACAGACTGGTAACACATGGGCATGAACAGTAATTTTAAAAACGTCAGATACCTGTGAATATAAGTTTCAATGTCATTCTTCTTGCGAAAAGAAAGAAAGTTGTTCTGTTTTGTCTAGACTGGAAATATAATGACAACAATTGCTATGTACAACAAATTATGTTCTAAATGATATTTTTTTGCCAAACATGAACAAATCCACTGCAGCAAACATAAATACTATTTCTATCGTTTTTTTCTCCCTGTATGTGAACGCTTCCATACTTTTTTCAATACTTGAACAAGTGGCAAGAACTGCGCCACATCTCATTAATATATATATTCAAAGTACATAACAATTAAAATATAAGAATAAACGTAATTTAAACAGACTTACAAAGCACATATTCGTTCAACAAAAAGTTGATGATTATATATTTTACTGTGGTAACAGTCGATATTCGTATTATTTTCTTAATGACACCGAACCGTATTTGAAATGGATCATCATTCAAACAATTAGACAACTGGGTTCTGTAAAACTGGACTAAATAGCTGAAAATATGACTGATGTAAGAAGCTGAACAGATTGAGTACATTAATTTTGTTCTACACATCAAGACTTCTGCAAATGTTAAAGAGACGTGGCATTGATGTTGTCATTGAAAGTTGTTATGTTTATTTAACATTGTGTGTTTAGTATTGCCTACCTGACTTTTACGGGTTGTAAATGGAGTTTTACCTCCGTGATTTTTGTCAAAATTTAGGATTTAAGAAGATGTTAAGTCCAAGAGATATTGGAATTTTCAATGAAAACTTTTTTATTTTCCCGAACAATGGGTATCTGTATTTATTGATGTTCGGTAAACAATTATTCATTCCTGTTTCATATTAGTCTTTGGGAATCTATGATCGGAGTTTGTAGTTGTGTCAGATATAATGCGAGAATAATTAGTTTGTGAATTCATCCAAATATATTCTGGACTGCGTAATTGTGGTACATTCAAGACTATTGGTACATCAGGGCATTCAATAATATTGATACATCAGAACATTCACTGCTGTTGGTATATCCGGAAATTCACAAGTATTGTATTTAATTCCTAACACACCATACTTTAGAACTAGTGATAGGAGATTTGAGATCATTTGGGATTTAATTCACAATACGTTGTCACTCTAGAATGATCATTTTGTAATTGGGAGAAATAAATTATTTGTGGATTTTACTAAACTTGTTGGTGCTGCTTCTTTTTATTACGTAACTTAAGACCATAGAGTAGTAACAATGTTTATTCGACATTTATATACCCAAGTAGGTCAAGAAGTAAAGGAAATCAAAAAGGTACGTTTGACAGGATTGATATTTCACTTTGCGTCTACACATATATCGAAATAACTTGTATTAAATTAAAACATTAAACAAATAGTTAATGTTTATTTCATGCCGTGGAAGATACAAATATTTTACAAAGTTCGGAACAGCAAAACACGCGCACAAAAGGTGCATGACAATGATATTAGCATTCATCCAGTTCGTGGCCACAATCACTTAACACGCAAATTATAAAGGTCCAGAGCATAACAAATGCAGTCGAGATACAAATGTACAAAAACATATTATTGTTAACTTCTGGTTATGGTACTCACCTATTCACTGAGACATATGCTAAGTATGATCAACTGAATCGTGCCAACGACGATGAGAAAAAATTCTGCATTCGGTAATGATTTCGTATTTAACTGGTTCGTGAATGAAGAGAAAAGAAATATCAGTTAAAAGGACAAGTAGACCTGTGAATAACTATACATTTCTTAGACAGTTAATAGAACAGAAAACTAAAAAGTTAATTACATGAAACTTCGGCATCTGAAGACAGATATTTACCGATATAAGCATATGGACAGCTCAATTTTTAAAGGAACCACCGATATAACGGTTGTGTCCTAGATTAAATAATTAGAACGTATCAAATGATAATTACAAATACGCTAAACATGTCATGGAATATTTTAACACTTCAAACGCATGGAGATCTGCATCACTGTTATGTCATGAATGATACGTTGACGTTATGTGAAATTTTTAGAGTGTTTATACATATCTGTATTGAAATCACAATGTGAAGTTAGAGATTTAATTCATCTTGGATTACTTGTTTCAAGTACTGTCCGTTAGCTCAATAAAGATTAATTTCAGGACAAACTGATTTATTATTGTTTTATACAATAATTACAAAGATACAAAATAAATAGATCAAAACTATAACTACATTTTTCTTGAAAAAGAGAAATATGTCTGCCACTTCATTAATTTCAGGTTTTATATTCAAATGGTTTTAAGATTAAAAGCTAATACACTTCGATCGACAACAGTGGTAAAAACTCTGCATAGAATTTAATAAAAATTCCAGACATAAGGTAAAGATTTGTTGTTTTTTTTTTAAATTATTAAATTTATGAATAATAGTGTTTTTGGTTTTAAAAAAAAATTGAAGATTTTAAGAAAAACAAAAACATATGAAATATATAACATATGCAAATATTTTTAAATCAAAATAAAGATTTATAATTTACCAGTATATCAATTACTGACAATGACTTAGTACTGCTAGTTTAAAAATAATTAACAAGACAAATCAAAATAATTAAATCGATTCATTGTGAATTTACAGTGTTAGATTTATTTAAAATCAGTTATTGATGATTTTTGCTGCCACAAATTGAAATGAGACTTTAGTGACTAATAGTGATTCATTATGTTTCTACTCTGAGAAAAGGAATCATTTTACAGTGATATCGATAATAATATTAAGTTTTATGACACAGGTCACAATTGAATGAATAAGATATATTTTATACCATAAGTAAAGGAAAGTGTATGGCTGTTTCAAGCTAAATGTATTCCAATAAGAGAGTTTTAGATTTCAAATCAAACCTACAAAAATGGTTTGCTGTAATGGAATTAACACATGTGTAATGAAAATAATTAAATGTTCAAGATTACAGTGAATGCTTATTTAATTACAAGGAAATGAATTTACTAAAATCATTCAATCATTAGATACATATCTTCAATTTGAAAAAATAGCATTGTCTATGAACGACAATCAGCATTTCTTTATTGTCAACATAAATACATTACATTACCGACAAGTCAGCCATGCACCGTACTTTTCGTGTTCCTGCTTCACATCTACGATACACGTTGCTTTTAGATCACATCTGACTCAGTAATTGAATTTAAGCACAAAGAATTAACACATATTAAGCCATGATGTCAAAAACAAAAACTGATAACAAAATCAAAATTTGTTACCCTAAATTAGAAACATTTTTTCTCTATCGATAATGACATATGTATAAAAATAGATTTTATTATATAGTGTCCAGTACATGTATCAAATGTACACTTTTGAGCACAAAAAATGGCAAATAGTCCAACACTTAAAAGAATCAAATATGATTTTTTCATGTTTTGTTTAATTCGGTTGTAACTGTCTTATTATTACCTTCAAATTCAAGAACCTTTGTCAATTTTAAATGCAAATTGAAATTCAAGTTATCTAATCCTAATGTAGCTGATGATGACGGAATCAAACTTGATTATATTCCTTGGAAGAATTACGGATACAAAAACTGCTGAATTCAAATACAACACGGCAAAGACATTGGACTACTACTTTAACAAAAGCTTTTGAAATCAAGGTTTAGTGACTCATAAATCAATCATCATTGTCGATGCCTTTACTCTGTATGCATTTAATAACCTCATTCAGAAAACGGATTGCAATCATGACAGTGAATAATGAATCATTCTTTGCAACCTTCTAATTAGAACACATACTTATTACATTTAGTGATGCGTGAGTGACTTTCTTGCTTACGAAATTTTGTGGTATATGAAGGCTAAAGTTGACAACGCATGGAAATTACATAAATCTCACCAGGAGTAGGAATATGTAGGTGAGTCCTTTACCCCCTAAAGGTTAAGTTCATGCGCTGCAGATTATATTTTCAGATCACACTAGCTAACATATTTCAGTGTTCGTATTCTATCAAACAATACAATATTATATAGGGTCATAACCATGTTAAAATTAAGTTTGAATATCTGTGTTTTTTGTTATTTCTGTTGAAACTATCTCATTGTTTCAGTCAAATTCGAGAAGAGAATCATTTTCAGTTTTAATTGCGTCTGTTTCCGTTTTAAATATTTAAGTCCAAATCTTTTCTAGCACGTTTTACCTTCTTCTCTATTTTGTCAACGCTATATTGTACAACAATTTCTCATTAACATATTCTTTCGTATCTGTAGTTAAAAATTCAGTAAATGTAATATCTGACATCGTTTTGATAGTTTACCTTTAATCTGTAATATATAAATTGTAAGTTATTTTCACAATTTTAACAAGTACATTTATTCTATTCCTGTTGTTCGCAATTATTTGATATTTTTTCCGTTGAACCATTCATCTTACGTAACGTTGACAGGGACTTAAATTTAGTAATTAACTTGTAATTCAGATCAGTAAATGTCTATGTTAATATTATCCGCTGCATTTTATTCTCCTAGATTTCCAGATATTTATTAAGATGTGATCCATGTCGCTTTCTAAGGCACCAGTCTCAATATTTACACCCTGTCCAGTGTGTCGTATATATTGTTGGATGTTATGTATCTCACCGTACTGTTATTGTTTATCCTCCGCCCAGTGGCTTGTAAATATCGTTGTAAGTTAGGTATCTCACCGTATTGGTACTGTTTATCATCCGCCCAGTGGCTTGTAAATATCGTTGTAAGTTAGGTATCTCACCGTATTGGTACTGTTTATCATCTGCCCTGTGTCTTGTAAATATTGTTGGATGTTAGGTATCTCACCGTATTGGTATTGTGTATCCTCTGCCCTGTGGTTTGTAAATATTGTTGGATGTTAGTTTTCTCACCACACTGTAGCTGTTTAAAGTTTTTAAATAGCGTAAGCGAATTTTTAAATCGATGTTGAAACAGTTCGTGGGTGTTTGAAATATTGTTCTGTTTACTTCAATCTCTTTCTGCAGATCTGTGATTCTGGTAGTTCTTTTAATACCACTCTGTTAAATAGCTGTTAATTTATGGTCAACTTGTTCTCGGAATGTTTTATTTATATCTTTCCAATTATTACCCCCAACAATTTTGCGTATCTATGTGTCAACCCATTTTGCAAAACTATTAATAGTGATGTAAATTTCTGAAAGGCTATTCCTGAGGATAAAGGCGGTGTTAATTGTACCGCCCATTGATAAAATCAGAACAAATACAGTTTCTAATGCTGTTTCAATGCACAAAGAAATACCAAAGTCTCTATGATCTCTTAACGACATACCTTCAGAGTGCATTACTTTCCATTACTCAACCTTTTTCTTTGCTTTCTTTCAGAGTTTTTCAAAATTTCCAGGGGGTTGTTGACAAAGCGATCAATTATCTCCATATCTCTTCTTATTATGTGCAGAAATATTGTCTGTACTATTAAATACAAACAATACAAATATAAAAGGCATTAAGCTAAAGGAAACAACATTTACTGACACAGCTTGCAGATGATGCTGCTTTCATTCTTGATTCATCTTTTGAATCTCGAGAATCCTGTATTGAAGTATTAAACTTCTCAATAATTTCAGTACCGAAGCTTAACATTGCCAAAACAAGAGCGGTTTGGATAAGAAAGTAAAGTGCAGAAATATTACATCTCAGATTATAAAAGTTGGTTACTAAATTTACATCATTGGGCATCAAGTTTTTGGTGGATTTGAAAAAAATGGTTACGATGAATTTTTATAACAAAATAGCAATGATTTAAAAAAAAAATATTATTGTTAAAAGCAATTCTTAACATCAGCTGGTAAAATAATAAGTTATTTGTTTCAAAACCTAATCATTTGTTCAAATCGTTACCAAATCATCAGCAAAATTGTATCTGGGAAACAAATTAATTATTATTTTTAACCTTTATATGGCAGTCAACAGTGGACAACGTTTAAAGAGAAGAAACATAAAACTTTTTATATTGTGGCTTAGCAATGATAGACATTGATAAATTTATATTAGCTTTAAATAGAACATGGATTCGTACAGTTCTCCTGTCCTATAGAAGATCTGTCAATTTGTTTGAGTATGAAATATCTGAGGTTAAATACCAGTTCCTAAAAGGAGACGAAAATTTAACGACATTCCAAAAAGACAAAATAAGCAAGAAATAAAAAACATTTTGGTCCAGTATTTGGTGGAAAAGAGTGTGTTTGGATAAAAGTGCTTTGGTTTCGATCAGTAAGTCTGTATCGGACTCTAACATAAAAGTAAAGGAATTAAAACTAAAATACAAGATGGAATTAAAGTTAAGAAAGCTTGAACTTCAGAAAGAGGAAAAACAAATGCAAATACAGTTACAGAAAAAAGAGAAACAAATGCAATTAGATAAGAAGTGAGAGAAATGCAGTTTCAGAAAGAGAAAGATGAAAGATAGATGCAATTTGAAAAAGAAAAAGAAAATAGACAGACGTAAATGCAAATACAAAGAGAGAAGGAAGAGAGGGAATATCAATTTAGATTAAGAGAATTCGAGCTGGCAAGTGAAAAGCACATTCCCATTTTACATATAAATTCAAGTTTTGATGTTACTAAGAATGTTAGGTTAGTGACCCCTTTTAGAGAACAAATAGATAAATATATCCCTATGTTTGAAAAAAATTGCTGAAAATTTGAAATGGCCAAAGGAGCATTGGACTGTTATCACAATGTGTACTTACTGGTAAAGCTAGTGATATCTACAATTCACTGTCACTACAGCAAAGTGCTGACTATGGTCTGGTTAAGGACTGCATCTTAAAGGGTTATGAATTAGTCCCTGATGCTTATCAGCAAACATTAAGGAACTATAAAAAAAACTGCACAAACTCACGTCCAATTTGCAAGAGAAAAAGAGCATTTATTTGATAGGTTGTGCTTAGCCAAAAACGTTGATTAAGATTATGAAAATCTCAAATCTAAGTTAAAGACCATACTTAAGAGTGCACCAGTTCTTACAGCTCCAAATTTCAGTCAATCATTTAAACCTGTCTGTTGATGCAAGTGATGTTGGGGTTGGAGCAGTATTGATTCAGGAAGATAAAAATGGTGTTGATTATCCAGTGTGCTATTTTTCTAAGAAATTAGATAAGCACCAAAGAAATTATTCCACAATCGAGAAGGAATGTTTGGCTTTGATATTGGCATTACAACATTTTGAAGTTTACATTAGTTCAGCTCCTTCTCCAATTATTGTGTTTAGTAATCACAGCCCCCTTACTTTCATCGGCAAGATGAAAAAATCAGAGATTATTAAGGTGGAGTTTATTTTTACAGGAATATAATATTGACATCTGGCACATCAGGGGAAAAGACAATTTAATAGCAGATGCACTTTCACGTGTATAGAAATATATTATTTTATGTATACTTTGTATCATTCATAAGATTTCTTCTTTTGTTATATTTTTCATAAACCTCATGTATAATTTACCCATGGTAAAAGAATGCTTCATTATATATCAGGGGAATTGTTATGTATATTTAATTTAATTGTTTGTTTGTTAGTTTAATTTTTTTAAAATTCCATTACATGCTATTGTAATGTAACATTGATTTCAGTTTTGTTTGACCTGATTGATTTTTTTATTTTTTATTTCACTGACGTAAACAACTAACATTGTATCTAGTTCTTGACCTCGTTCAAACTCAATGACAGTTTTGGTAAACAACTTTTTTTATTGTTCTTTTATCTTTCTCAGAGTAAGAATCTTTAAGTTAAGTCAAGGTCATACCTGGATTACGTGACAAATATTATATGTGAATTGATAACAAACTTCTATTTTTTTTCCAGAGTTATAAACTTTTGCCCCTCATCCGGGAATCTGTTTTGCGTCTTAATTAGCGTATAACTGTTGTTTTTGATAGAAATTTGTTAGTCGGGATCCAAATAATTGACACGTTAAGTTGTTATTATGTTGTGGCCATTTTGGGTTGAATTTTTATTTTATTGAATTCATGTGATTCTTTCCCTGGAAATACATAAGTGCTCCTACAAAATTCTTGGATGAGATAAAGACATTTATTGGAAGTTATACTGAATACTAAACTGGAATAATATTTTCTGTGATTCAGCAAGAGACTGTTGACACTGCTGCACTTCGCTGACCACCCCAGACGTCATCGCCTTCCATTTTGGATTTCATCGGGACTCGAACTCAGTTTCATTCAGGACTTTGTATTACTAGGACTTCTATTTTTTAATTCTTGGATTATTTTTGGATTTAATTCGTAAGACCGTAAGTTCTTTTTTCTTAATTTTTCACCTTGTATTCTAGGAAAATAAATTATTTGTTAAATTTTACATAGCTTGTTGTCTTCAATCTTTTCTGTTACTTATTTCAAGAGCACAGACTGGTAACACATGGGCATGAACAGTAATTTTAAAAACGTCAGATACCTGTGAATATAAATTTCAATGTCATTCTTCTTGCGAAAAGAAAGAAAGTTGTTCTGTTTTGTCTAGACTGGAAATATAATGACAACAATTGCTATGTACAACAAATTATGTTCTAAATGATCTTTTTTTGCCAAACATGAACAAATCCACTGCAGCAAACATAAATACTATTTCTATCGTTTTTTTCTCCCTGTATGTGAACGCTTCCATACTTTTTTCAATACTTGAACAAGTGGCAAGAATTGCGCCACATCTCATTAATATATATATTCAAAGTACATAACAATTAAAATATAGGAATAAACGTAATTTAAACAGACTTACAAAGCACATATTCGTTCAACAAAAAGTTGATGATTATATATTTTACTGTGGTAACAGTCGATATTCGTATTATTTTCTTAATGACACCGAACCGTATTTGAAATGGATCATCATTCAAACAATTAGACAACTGGGTTCTGTAAAACTGGACTAAATAGCTGAAAATATGACTGATGTAAGAAGCTGAACAGATTGAGTACATTAATTTTGTTCTACACATCAAGACTTCTGCAAATGTTAAAGAGACGTGGCATTGATGTTGTCATTGAAAGTTGTTATGTTTATTTAACATTGTGTGTTTAGTATTGCCTACCTGACTTTTACGGGTTGTAAATGGAGTTTTACCTCCGTGATTTTTGTCAAAATTTAGGATTTAAGAAGATGTTAAGTCCAAGAGATATTGGAATTTTCAATGAAAACTTTTTTATTTTCCCGAACAATGGGTATCTGTATCTATTGATGTTCGGTAAACAATTATTCATTCCTGTTTCATATTAGTCTTTGGGAATCTATGATCGGAGTTTGTAGTTGTGTCAGATATAATGCGAGAATAATTAGTTTGTGAATTCATCCAAATATATTCTGGACTGCGTAATTGTGGTACATTCAAGACTATTGGTACATCAGGGCATTCAATAATATTGATACATCAGAACATTCACTGCTGTTGGTATATCCGGAAATTCACAAGTATTGTATTTAATTCCTAACACACCATACTTTAGAACTAGTGATAGGAGATTTGAGATCATTTGGGATTTAATTCACAATACGTTGTCACTCTAGAATGATCATTTTGTAATTGGGAGAAATAAATTATTTGTGGATTTTACTAAACTTGTTGGTGCTGCTTCTTTTTATTACGTAACTTGTATTAAATTAAAACATTAAACAAATAGTTAATGTTTATTTCATGCCGTGGAAGATACAAATATTTTACAAAGTTCGGAACAGCAAAACACGCGCACAAAAGGTGCATGACAATGATATTAGCATTCATCCAGTTCGTGGCCACAATCACTTAACACGCAAATTATAAAGGTCCAGAGCATAACAAATGCAGTCGAGATACAAATGTACAAAAACATATTATTGTTAACTTCTGGTTATGGTACTCACCTATTCACTGAGACATATGCTAAGTATGATCAACTGAATCGTGCCAACGACGATGAGAAAAAATTCTGCATTCGGTAATGATTTCGTATTTAACTGGTTCGTGAATGAAGAGAAAAGAAATATCAGTTAAAAGGACAAGTAGACCTGTGAATAACTATACATTTCTTAGACAGTTAATAGAACAGAAAACTAAAAAGTTAATTACATGAAACTTCGGCATCTGAAGACAGATATTTACCGATATAAGCATATGGACAGCTCAATTTTTAAAGGAACCACCGATATAACGGTTGTGTCCTAGATTAAATAATTAGAACGTATCAAATGATAATTACAAATACGCTAAACATGTCATGGAATATTTTAACACTTCAAACGCATGGAGATCTGCATCACTGTTATGTCATGAATGATACGTTGACGTTATGTGAAATTTTTAGAGTGTTTATACATATCTGTATTGAAATCACAATGTGAAGTTAGAGATTTAATTCATCTTGGATTACTTGTTTCAAGTACTGTCCGTTAGCTCAATAAAGATTAATTTCAGGACAAACTGATTTATTATTGTTTTATACAATAATTACAAAGATACAAAATAAATAGATCAAAACTATAACTACATTTTTCTTGAAAAAGAGAAATATGTCTGCCACTTCATTAATTTCAGGTTTTATATTCAAATGGTTTTAAGATTAAAAGCTAATACACTTCGATCGACAACAGTGGTAAAAACTCTGCATAGAATTTAATAAAAATTCCAGACATAAGGTAAAGATTTGTTGTTTTTTTTTTAAATTATTAAATTTATGAATAATAGTGTTTTTGGTTTTAAAAAAAAATTGAAGATTTTAAGAAAAACAAAAACATATGAAATATATAACATATGCAAATATTTTTAAATCAAAATAAAGATTTATAATTTACCAGTATATCAATTACTGACAATGACTTAGTACTGCTAGTTTAAAAATAATTAACAAGACAAATCAAAATAATTAAATCGATTCATTGTGAATTTACAGTGTTAGATTTATTTAAAATCAGTTATTGATGATTTTTGCTGCCACAAATTGAAATGAGACTTTAGTGACTAATAGTGATTCATTATGTTTCTACTCTGAGAAAAGGAATCATTTTACAGTGATATCGATAATAATATTAAGTTTTATGACACAGGTCACAATTGAATGAATAAGATATATTTTATACCATAAGTAAAGGAAAGTGTATGGCTGTTTCAAGCTAAATGTATTCCAATAAGAGAGTTTTAGATTTCAAATCAAACCTACAAAAATGGTTTGCTGTAATGGAATTAACACATGTGTAATGAAAATAATTAAATGTTCAAGATTACAGTGAATGCTTATTTAATTACAAGGAAATGAATTTACTAAAATCATTCAATCATTAGATACATATCTTCAATTTGAAAAAATAGCATTGTCTATGAACGACAATCAGCATTTCTTTATTGTCAACATAAATACATTACATTACCGACAAGTCAGCCATGCACCGTACTTTTCGTGTTCCTGCTTCACATCTACGATACACGTTGCTTTTAGATCACATCTGACTCAGTAATTGAATTTAAGCACAAAGAATTAACACATATTAAGCCATGATGTCAAAAACAAAAACTGATAACAAAATCAAAATTTGTTACCCTAAATTAGAAACACTTTTTCTCTATCGATAATGACATATGCATAAAAATAGATTTCATTATATTGTGCCCAGTACGTGTATCAAATGTACACTTTTGAGCACAAAAAATAGCAAATAGTCCAACACTTAAAAGAATCAAATATGATTTTTTCATGTTTTGTTTAATTCGGTTGTAACTGTCTTATTATTACCTTCAAATTCAAGAACCTTTGTCAATTTTAAATGCAAATTGAAATTCAAGTTATCTAATCCTAATGTAGCTGATGATGACGGAATCAAACTTGATTATATTCCTTGGAAGAATTACGGATACAAAAACTGCTGAATTCAAATACAACACGGCAAAGACATTGGACTACTACTTTAACAAAAGCTTTTGAAATCAAGGTTTAGTGACTCATAAATCAATCATCATTGTCGATGCCTTTACTCTGTATGCATTTAATAACCTCATTCAGAAAACGGATTGCAATCATGACAGTGAATAATGAATCATTCTTTGCAACCTTCTAATTAGAACACATACTTATTACATTTAGTGATGCGTGAGTGACTTTCTTGCTTACGAAATTTTGTGGTATATGAAGGCTAAAGTTGACAACGCATGGAAATTACATAAATCTCACCAGGAGTAGGAATATGTAGGTGAGTCCTTTACCCCCTAAAGGTTAAGTTCATGCGCTGCAGATTATATTTTCAGATCACACTAGCTAACATATTTCAGTGTTCGTATTCTATCAAACAATACAATATTATATAGGGTCATAACCATGTTAAAATTAAGTTTGAATATCTGTGTTTTTTGTTATTTCTGTTGAAACTATCTCATTGTTTCAGTCAAATTCGAGAAGAGAATAATTTTCAGTTTTAATTGCGTCTGTTTCCGTTTTAAATATTTAAGTCCAAATCTTTTCTAGCACGTTTTACCTTCTTCTCTATTTTGTCAACGCTATATTGTACAACAATTTCTCATTAACATATTCTTTCGTATCTGTAGTTAAAAATTCAGTAAATGTAATATCTGACATCGTTTTGATAGTTTACCTTTAATCTGTAATATATAAATTGTAAGTTATTTTCACAATTTTAACAAGTACATTTATTCTATTCCTGTTGTTCGCAATTATTTGATATTTTTTCCGTTGAACCATTCATCTTACGTAACGTTGACAGGGACTTAAATTTAGTAATTAACTTGTAATTCAGATCAGTAAATGTCTATGTTAATATTATCCGCTGCATTTTATTCTCCAAGATTTCCAGATATTTATTAAGATGTGATCCATGTCGCTTTCTAAGGCACCAGTCTCAATATTTACACCCTGTCCAGTGTGTCGTATATATTGTTGGATGTTATGTATCTCACCGTACTGTTATTGTTTATCCTCCGCCCAGTGTCTTGTAAATATCGTTGTAAGTTAGGTATCTCACCGTATTGGTACTGTTTATCATCTGCCCTGTGTCTTGTAAATATTGTTGGATGTTAGGTATCTCACCGTATTGGTATTGTGTATCCTCTGCCCTGTGGTTTGTAAATATTGTTGGATGTTAGTTTTCTCACCACACTGTATCTGTTTAAAGTTTTTAAATAGCGTAAGCGAATTTTTAAATCGATGTTGAAACAGTTCGTGGGTGTTTGAAATATTGTTTTGTTTACTTCAATCTCTTTCTGCAGATCTGTGATTCTGGTGGTTCTTTTAATACCATCCTGTTAAATAGCTGTTAATTTATGGTCAACTTGTTCTCGGAATGTTTTTTTTATATCTTTCCAATTATTACCCCCAACAATTTTGCGTATCTATGTGTCAACCCATTTTGCAAAACTATTAATAGTGATGTAAATTTCTGAAAGGCTATTCTTGAGGATAAAGGCGGTGTTAATTGTACCGCCCATTGATAAAATCAGAACAAATACAGTTTCTAATGCTGTTTCAATGCTCAAAGAAATACCAAAGTCTCTATGATCTCTTAACGACATACCTTCAGAGTGCATTACTTTCCATTACTCAACCTTTTTCTTTGCTTTCTTTCAGAGTTTTTCAAAATTTCCAGGGGGTTGTTGACAATGCGATCAATTATCTCCATATCTCTTCTTATTATGTGCAGAAATATTGTCTGTACTATTAAATACAAACAATACAAGTATAAAAGGCATTAAGCTAAAGGAAACAACGTTTACTGACACAGTTTGCAGATGATGCTGCTTTCATTCTTGATTCATCTTTTGAATCTCGAGAATCCTGTATTGAAGTATTAAACTTCTCAATAATTTTAGTACCGAAGCTTAACATTGCCAAAACAAGAGCGGTTTGGATAAGAAAGTAAAGTGCAGAAATATTACATCTCAGATTATAAAAGTTGGTTACTAAATTTACATCATTGGGCATCAAGTTTTTGGTGGATTTGAAAAAAATGGTTACGATGAATTTTTATAACAAAATAGCAATGATTTAAAAAAAAATATTATTGTTAAAAGCAATTCTTAACATCAGCTGGTAAAATAATAAGTTATTTGTTTCAAAACCTAATCATTTGTTCAAATCGTTACCAAATCATCAGCAAAATTGTATCTGGGAAACAAATTAATTATTATTTTTAACCTTTATATGGCAGTCAACAGTGGACAACGTTTAAAGAGAAGAAACATAAAACTTTTTATATTGTGGCTTAGCAATGATAGACATTGATAAATTTATATTAGCTTTAAATAGAACATGGATTCGTACAGTTCTCCTGTCCTATAGAAGATCTGTCAATTTGTTTGAGTATGAAATATCTGAGGTTAAATACCAGTTCCTAAAAGGAGACGAAAATTTAACGACATTCCAAAAAGACAAAATAAGCAAGAAATAAAAAACATTTTGGTCCAGTATTTGGTGGAAAAGAATGTGTTTGGATAAAAGTGCTTTGGTTTCGATCAGTAAGTCTGTATCGGACTCTAACATAAAAGTAAAGGAATTAAAACTAAAATACAAGATGGAATTAAAGTTAAGAAAGCTTGAACTTCAGAAAGAGGAAAAACAAATGCAAATACAGTTACAGAAAAAAGAGAAACAAATGCAATTAGATAAGAAGTGAGAGACATGCAGTTTCAGAAAGAGAAAGATGAAAGATAAATGCAATTTGAGAAAGAAAAAGAAAATAGACAGACGTAAATGCAAATACAAGGAGAGAAGGAAGAGAGGGAATATCAATTTAGATTAAGAGAATTCGAGCTGGCAAGTGAAAAGCACATTCCCATTTTACATATAAATTCAAGTTTTGATGTTACTAAGAATGTTAGGTTAGTGACCCCTTTTAGAGAAAAAATAGACAAATATATCCCTATGTTTGAAAAAAATTGCTGAAAATTTGACATGGCCAAAGGAGCATTGGACTGTTATTACAATGTGTACTTACTGGTAAAGCTAGTGATATCTACAATTCACTGTCACTACAGCAAAGTGCTGACTATGGTCTGGTTAAGGAATGCATCTTAAAGGGTTATGAATTAGTCCCTGAGGCTTATCGGCAAACATTAAGGAACTATAAAAAAAATGCACAAATTCACGTCCAATTTGCAAGAGAAAAAGAGCATTTATTTGATAGGTTGTGCTTAGCCAAAAACGTTGATTAAGATTATGAAAATCTCAAATCTAAGTTAAAGGCCATACTTAAGAGTGCACCAGTTCTTACAGCTCCAAATTTCAGTCAATCATTTAAACCTGTCTGTTGATGCAAGTGAAGTTGGGGTTGGAGCAGTATTGATTCAGGAAGATAAAAATGGTGTTGATTATCCAGTGTGCTATTTTTCTAAGAAATTAGATAAGCACCAAAGAAATTATTCCACAATCGAGAAGGAATGTTTGGCTTTGATATTGGCATTACAACATTTTGAAGTTTACATTAGTTCAGCTCCTTCTCCAATTATTGTGTTTAGTAATCACAACCCCCTTACTTTCATCGGCAAGATGAAAAAAACAGAGATTATTAAGATGGAGTTTATTTTTACAGGAATATAATATTGACATCTGGCACATCAGGGGAAAAGACAATTTAATAGCAGATGCACTTTCACGTGTATAGAAATATATTATTTTATGTATACTTTGTATCATTCATAAGATTTCTTCTTTTGTTATATTTTTCATAAATCTCATGTATAATTTACCCATGGTAAAAGAATGCTTCATTATATATGAGGGGAATTGTTATGTATATTTAATTTAATTGTTTGTTTGTTAGTTTAATTTTTTAAAAATTCCATTACATGCTATTGTAATGTAACATTGAGTTCAGTTTTGTTTGACCTGATTGATTTTTTTTATTTTTTATTTCACTGACGTAAACAACTAACATTGCATCTAGTTCTTGACCTCGTTCCAAACTCAATGACAGTTTTGGTAAACAACTTTTTTTTATTGTTCTTTTATCTTTCTCAGAGTAAGAATCTTTAAGTTAAGTCAAGGTCATACCTGGATTACGTGACAAATATCATATGTGAATTGATAACAAACTTCTATTTTTTTTCCAGAGTTATAAACTTTTGACCCTCATCCGGGAATCTGTTTTTCGTCTTAATTAGCGTATAACTGTTGTTTTTGATAGAAATTTGTTAGTCGGGCTCCAAACAATTGACACGTTAAGTTGTTATTATGTTGTGACCAGTTTGGGTTGAATTTTTATTTTATTGAATTCATGTGATTCTTTCCCTGGAAATACATAAGTGCTCCTACAAAATTCTTGGATAAAGACATTTATTGGAAGTTATACTGAATACTAAACTGGAATAATATTTTCTGTGATTCAGCAAGAGACTGTTGACACTGCTGCACTTCGCTGACCACCCCAGACGTCATCGCCTTCCATTTTGGATTTCATCGGAACTCGAACTCAGTTTCATTCAGGACTTTTTATTACTAGGACTTCTATTTTTTAATTCTTGGATTATTTTTGGATTTAATTCGTAAGACCGTAAGTTCTTTTTTCTTAATTTTTCACCTTGTATTCTAGGAAAATAAATTATTTGTTAAATTTTACATAGCTTGTTGTCTTCAATTTTTTCTGTTACTATTTCAAGAGCACAGACTGGTAACACATGGGCATGAACAGTAATTTTAAAAACGTCAGATACCTGTGAATATAAATTTCAATGTCATTCTTCTTGCGAAAAGAAAGAAAGTTGTTCTGTTTTGTCTAGACTGGAAATATAATGACAACAATTGCTATGTACAACAAATTATGTTCTAAATGATCTTTTTTTGCCAAACATGAACAAATCCACTGCAGCAAACATAAATACTATTTCTATCGTTTTTTCCTCCCTGTATGTGAACGCTTCCATACTTTTTTCAATACTTGAACAAGTGGCAAGAATTGCGCCACATCTCATTAATATATATATTCAAAGTACATAACAATTAAAATATAAGAATAAACGTAATTTAAACAGACTTACAAAGCACATATTCGTTCAACAAAAAGTTGATGATTATATATTTTACTGTGGTAACAGTCGATATTCGTATTATTTTCTTAATGACACCGAACCGTATTTGAAATGGATCATCATTCAAACAATTAGACAACTGGGTTCTGTAAAACTGGACTAAATAGCTGAAAATATGACTGATGTAAGAAGCTGAACAGATTGAGTACATTAATTTTGTTCTACACATCAAGACTTCTGCAAATGTTAAAGAGACGTGGCATTGATGTTGTCATTGAAAGTTGTTATGTTTATTTAACATTGTGTGTTTAGTATTGCCTACCTGACTTTTACGGGTTGTAAATGGAGTTTTACCTCCGTGATTTTTGTCAAAATTTAGGATTTAAGAAGATGTTAAGTCCAAGAGATATTGGAATTTTCAATGAAAACTTTTTTATTTTCCCGAACAATGGGTATCTGTATCTATTGATGTTCGGTAAACAATTATTCATTCCTGTTTCATATTAGTCTTTGGGAATCTATGATCGGAGTTTGTAGTTGTGTCAGATATAATGCGAGAATAATTAGTTTGTGAATTCATCCAAATATATTCTGGACTGCGTAATTGTGGTACATTCAAGACTATTGGTACATCAGGGCATTCAATAATATTGATACATCAGAACATTCACTGCTGTTGGTATATCCGGAAATTCACAAGTATTGTATTTAATTCCTAACACACCATAGTTTTGAACTAGTGATAGGAGATTTGAGATCATTTGGGATTTAATTCACAATACGTTGTCACTCTAGAATGATCATTTTGTAATTGGGAGAAATAAATTATTTGTGGATTTTACTAAACTTGTTGGTGCTGCTTCTTTTTATTACGTAATTTAAAACCATAGAGTAGTAACAATGTTTATTCGACATTTTATATACCCAAGTAGGTCAAGAAGTAAAGGAAATCAAAAGAGGTACGTTTGACAGGATTGATATTTCACTTTGCGTCTACACATATATCGAAATAACTTGTATTAAATTAAAACATTATACAAATAATTAATGTTTATTTCATGCCGTGGAAGATACAAATATTTTACAAAGTTCGGAACAGCAAAACATGAGAACAAAAGGTGCATGACAATGATATTAGCATTCATCCAGTTCGTGGCCACAATCACTTAACACGCAAATTATAAAGGTCCAGAGCATAACAAATGCAGTCGAGACACAAATGTACAAAAACATATTATTGTTAACTTCTGGTTATGGTACTCACCTATTCACTGAGACATATGTTAAGTATGATCAACTGAATCGTGCCAACGACGATGAGAAAAAATTCTGCATTCGGTAATGACTTCGTATTTAACTGGTTCGTGAATGAAGAGAAAAGAAATATCAGTTAAAAGGACAAGCAGACCTGTGAATAACTATACATTTCTTAGAGAGTTAATAGAACAGAAAACTAAAAAGTTAATTACATGAAACTTCGGCATCTGAAGACAGATATTTACCGATATAAGCATATGGACAGCTCAATGTTTAAATGAACCACCGATATAACGGCTGTGTTCTAGATTAAATAATTAGAACGTATCAAATGATAATTACAAATACGCTAAACATGTCATGGAATTTTTTAACACTTCAAACGCATGGAGATCTGCATCACTGTTATGTCATGAATGATACGTTGACGTTATGTGAAATTTTTAGAGTGTTTATACATATCTGTATTGAAATCACAATGTGAAGTTAGAGATTTGATTCATCTTGGATTATTTGTTTCAAGTACTGTCCGTTAGCTCAATAAAGATTAATTTCAGGACAAACTTTTTTATTATTGTTTTATACAATAATTACAAAGATACAAAATAAATAGATCAAAACTCTAACCATATTTTTCTTGAAAAAGAGAAATATGTCTGCCACTTCATTAATTTCAGGTTTTATATTCAAATGGTTTTAAGATTAAAAGCTAATACACTTCGAGCGACAACAGTGGTAAAAACTCTGCATAGAATTTAATAAAAATTCCAGACATAAGGTAAAGATTTGTTGGGTTTTTTTTAAATTATTAAATTTATGAATAATAGTGTTTTTGGTTTTAAAAGAAATTGAAGATTTTAAGAAAAACAAAAACATATGAAATATATAACACATGGAAATATTTTTAAATCAAAATAAAGATTTATAATTTACCAGTATATCAATTACTGACAATGACTTAGTACTGTTAGTTTAAAAATAATTAACAAGACAAATCAACATAATTAAATCGATTCATTGTGAATTTACAGTGTCAGATTTATTTAAAATCAGTTATTGATGATTTTTGCTGCCACAAATTGAAATGAGACTTTAGTGACTAATAGTGATTCATTATGTTTCTACTCTGAGAAAAGGAATCATTTTACAGTGATATCGATAATAATATTAAGTTTTATGACACAGGTCACAATTGAATGAATAAGATATATTTTATACCATAAGTAAAGGAAAGTGTATAGCTGTTTCAAGCTAAATGTATTCCAATAAGAGAGTTTTAGATTTCAAATCAAACCTACAAAAATGGTTTGCTGTAATGGAATTAACACATGTGCAATGAAAATAATTAAATGTTCAAGATTACAGTGAATGCTTATTTAATTACAAGGAAATGAATTTACTAAAATCATTCAATCATTAGATACGTATCTTCAATTTGAAAAAATAGCATTGTCTATGAACGAGAATCAGCATTTCTTTATTGTCAACATAAATACATTACATTACCGACAAGTCAGCCATGCACCGTACTTTTCGTGTCCCTGCTTCACATCTACGATACACGTTGCTTTTAGATCACATCTGACTCAGTAATTGAATTTAAGCACAAAGAATTAACACATATTAAGCCATGATGTCAAAAACAAAAACTGATAACAAAATCAAAATTTGTTACCCTAAATTAGAAACACTTTTTCTCTATCGATAATGACATATGCATAAAAATAGATTTCATTATATTGTGCCCAGTACGTGTATCAAATGTACACTTTTGAGCACAAAAAATAGCAAATAGTCCAACACTTAAAAGAATCAAATATGATTTTTTCATGTTTTGTTTAATTCGGTTGTAACTGTCTTATTATTACCTTCAAATTCAAGAACCTTTGTCAATTTTAAATGCAAATTGAAATTCAAGTTATCTAATCCTAATGTAGCTGATGATGACGGAATCAAACTTGATTATATTCCTTGGAAGAATTACGGATACAAAAACTGCTGAATTCAAATACAACACAGCAAAGACATTGGACTACTACTTTAATAAAAGTTTTTGAAATCAAGGTTTAGTGACTCATAAATCAATCATCATTGTCGATGTCTTTACTCTGTATGCATCTAATAACCTCATTCAGAAAACGGATTGCAATCATGACAGTGAATAATGAATCATTCTTTGCAACCTTCTAATTAGAACACATACTTATCACATTTAGTGATGCGTGAGTGACTTTCTTGCTTACGAAATTTTGTGGTATATGAAGGCTAAAGTTGACAACGCATGGAAATTACATAAATCTCACCAGGAGTAGGAATATGTAGGTGAGTCCTTTACACCTTAAAGGTTAAGTTCATGCGCTGCAGATTATATTTTCAGATCACACCAGCTAACATATTTCAGTGTTCGTATTCTATCAAACAATACAATATTATATAGGGTCATAACTATGTTAAAAATAAGTTTGAATATCTGTGTTTTTGTTATTTCTGTTGAAACTATCTCATTGTTTCAGTCAAATTCGAGAAGAGAATAATTTTCAGTTTTAATTGCGTCTGTTTCCGTTTTAAATATTTAAGTCTAAATCTTTTCTAGCACGTTTTACCTTCTTCTCTATTTTGTCAACGCTATATTGTACAACAATTTCTCATTAACATATTCTTTCGTATCTGTAGTTAAAAATTCAGTAAATGTAATATCTGACATCGTTTTGATAGTTTACCTTTAATCTGTAATATATAAATTGTAAGTTATTTTCACAATTTTAACAAGTACATTTATTTTATTCCTATTGTTCGCAATTATTTGATATTTTTTCCGTTGAACCATTCATCTTACGTAACGTTGACAGGACTTAAATTTAGTAATTATCTTGTAATTCAGATCAGTAAATGTCTATGTTAATATTATCAGCTGCATTTTATTCTCCAAGATTTCCAGATATTTATTAAGATGTGATCCATGTCGCTTTCTAAGGCACCAGTCTCAATATTTACACCCTGTCCAGTGTGTCGTATATATTGTTGGATGTTATGTATCTCACCGTACTGTTATTGTTTATCCTCCGCCCAGTGTCTTGTAAATATCGTTGTAAGTTAGGTATCTCACCGTATTGGTACTGTTTATCATCTTCCCAGTGGTTTGTAAATATCGTTGTAAGTTAGGTATCTCACCGTATTGGTACTGTTTATCATCTGCCCTGTGTCTTGTAAATATTGTTGGATGTTAGGCATCTCACCGTATTGGTACTGTTTATCATCTGCCCTGTGTCTTGTAAATATTGTTGTAAGTTAGGTATCTCACCGTATTGGTACTGTTTATCATCTGCCCTGTGTCTTGTAAATATTGTTGGATGTTAGGTATCTCACCGTATTGGTATTGTGTATCCTCTGCCCTGTGGTTTGTAAATATTGTTGGATGTTAGTTTTCTCACCACACTGTATCTGTTTAAAGTTTTTAAATAGCGTAAGCGAATTTTTAAATCGATGTTGAAACATTTCGTGGGTGTTTGAAATATTGTTTTGTTTACTTCAATCTCTTTCTGCAGATCTGTGATTCTGGTGGTTCTTTTAATACCATTCTGTTAAATAGCTGTTAATTTATGGTCAACTTGTTCTCGGAATGTTTTTTTTTTATATCTTTCCAATTATTACCCCCAACAATTTTGCGTATCTATGTGTCAACCCATTTTGCAAAACTATTAATAGTGATGTAAATATCTGAAAGGCTATTTTTGAGGATAAAGGCGGTGTTAATTGTACCGCCCATTGATAAAATCAGAACAAATACAGTTTCTAATGCTGTTTCAATGCTCAAAGGAATACCATAGTCTCTATGATCTCTTAACGACATCTCTCATTTACTTTTCAAGGGAAACATGTGTTAAAGACATGCCTTCAGAATGCATTACTTTCCATTACTCAACCTTTTTCTTTGCTTTCTTTCAGAGTTTTTCAAAATTTCCAGGGGGTTGTTGACAATGCGATCAATTATCTCCATATCTCTTCTTATTATGTGCAGAAATATTGTCTGTACTATTAAATACAAACAATACAAATATAAAAGGCATTAAGCTAAAGGAAACAACATTTACTGACACAGTTTGCAGATGATACTGCTTTCATTCTTGATTCATCTTTTGAATCTCGAGAATCCTGTATTGAAGTATTAAACTTCTCAATAATTTTAGTACCGAAGCTTAACATTGCCAAAACAAGAGCGGTTTGGATAAGAAAGTAAAGTGCAGAAATATTATATCTCAGATTATAAAAGTGGGTTACTAAATTTACATCACTGGGCATCAAATTTTTGGTGGATTTGAAAAAATGGTTACGATGAATTTTTATAACAAAATAGCAATGATTTTTAAAAAAATATTATTGTTAAAAGCAATTCTTAACATCAGCTGGTAAAATAATAAGTTAATTGTTCCAAAGCCTAATCATTTGTTCAAAACGGAACCAAATCGTCAGCAAAATTGTATCTGGGAAACAAATTAATTATTATTTTTAACCTTTATATGGCAGTCAACAGTGGAGAACGTTTAAAGAGAAGAAACATAAAACTTTTTATATTGTGGCTTAGCAATGATAGACATTGATAAATTTATATTAGCTTTAAATAGAACATGGATTCGTACAGTTCTTCTGCCCAATAGAAGATCTGTCAATTTGTTTGAGTATGAAATACCTGAGGTTAAATACCAGTTCCTAAAAGGAGACAAAAATTTAACGACATTCCAAAAAGACAAAATATGCTTTTTGGTGTTGTGTTTTATTGGCTTGGAAACTGTTAATTGAGGAAAAATATACCTCACACAATAGAAGATCTTATGAAAACAATACTGTATGGATGTATTCACTTATAAGGGTGAACAAGGTAGCAGTTTTCTATAAGAAATGGTTTGAGCATAATGTAATCTATATTGGTGATATGCTTACACGTCAGGGAACTATTACTAAACTTGATAGTTTTAAAGTTAAATATGGTCTCTACATGAATTTCCTTGCTTCTCAAAGTATACTTCAAATGTGTAAATTTCTTATGCAAAAAGGTACAGTTAGATTAACGATATCGGTCAGACCATTATCCCATCTGGAAATGAATAAAGTGTGTAAAATACCTTTACAAACCAACGTTTAAAACGCATGTTAAACCAACTAGTGAAACGAAATGGAATGGAACTTTCAATTTGAATATGGATGTGTGGCCTATCATATGTTAAAATTTTGACAAAAACAATAAACTCAGAATTACTATGGCTTCAATATCGTGTTACCATTTGAGCTATTTTTTTAATAAAATAAAGTTGTCTGATACAGAGAAATGCACTTTTTAATTTTTTCCCCTGAAACAAACGCTGCATTTATTTTGGGAATGTAATGTTATAAACAGGCTGTATAACCATGTGTTCAGTGTAATATTGGAAGATACAAGTACAGATGGAATATATGAGCAACCTTTGTATTTTTGTTTTCTTCTAGCCAAATATTACATCTATAGATGTAAAATGGAAATGGATATGCCTAGATATGAAAATGGATATGTCTAGATATGAAAATGGATATGCCTAGATATGAAAATGGATATGCCTAGATATGAAAATGGATATGCCTAGATTACAGAGGTTGAACGTTTTTTTCTTAAAGACCACTATAATTTAGAAAAATATATTGCAATCAAATCTGAAAAGAAAGAAAGCATTTATTATGGGAACAGTTGGAGCTATTATCCCTCCAATAACTAAACTGCATATTTTATAGCATTATGTACATTATAGCATATAATGTGTTTGTAATATATAATGTCACTCCATGCCTGATCACCTGATATGATCCGAAAACTCTCTCTCTCTCTCTCTCTCTCTCTCTCTCTCTCATCTTAAAATGATAAAAAAAAAGTTTTGTTTAGATCTATTGTACCAATACGTATTGCATTTACTTTAAAAAATAAAAAATTAGTGATGTGTATCACAAAACTTGAATGCATCCTAAAAAATTATCGGAAGATTTATTTTCAGGATTGAAACAGTGTTTAAGTTTGTGATTTAAATACGTTAATGTCTTCGGTGGCACACACAAAATAAAACAAAGTCCGAAAATGTAATCCACTCCAGACATCCTTGTATCTTGGCGACGGTAGGAATGGATGCGTTAATAACGAATATATACAGAACTGTCCTATGCGTCTCATCCACTTTGCGATATCGATGAGATCGTAAACCAGCCTGCACGGAAAGGCTTGATCAGTGTCGAGCTATAACCCCAAATGAATAACTACAATCCATTGTCTTTGATTATCCATGATTAAAGTTGGCGTGAGGGCATTAAGTTTCTTGATCGTTGCTTTTACAAACGGCGCGCAATTTCTTTTACGATTTATGATTATTGTCTTGAGTCTTTGGGGTCCATGTCAATTGAGAAACAATCAAGACCGCAAGAGTGAGCCCGTTTGTGATTGAATATGAGTGGCATCAGTCATATGTCTGTTATTCCGTTGATATTGGCTTTTATTTTGCTCATTTTATGCAAGAAGGAAAACATCACATCGATTAAATGCATTTCTTAGTCAAATACGGAAACACGATACACCGAAATACATGGTGCACGTGATTTTAGGAGTATAGATGATCTTGATAACATGATAAGATAGAGTGACCTTTGGGTAGCTATTTATAGAGGTATTACTGTACCGCATTTTCATACAACAAACGCAAAATTGCATTGCAATCAGAGAAGACTTAGATATGCCGTCACATTATGGGCTCTGATATCATGGTCCGTTCGTTTTAATTGTAGTTAAAACGAATATGAATAACGGTTGATCTGTGTTCACATCAAGGGATGCCAGAATAGGGTCTGTTCTTCCGGATTTGCATCGGTAACCGATATGTTTAATTTAGTTTCAACATGATACATTGGTCAATTATACATTGGTCTTCATTTACATTTTATTAAATTATAATTATCTTTATTACCAACATTGCCTTGTATCATAAAAATATTCGTCACCGAGAAATGTAAAGCTTTAAAGTCGGGTTCATTTGATACATTTAAGAAACTCACAGAATAACACAATATACCAGTCACCGCAAGCAGATATTGGCATAAAACATTATTCAACAAATTTTGTTAATTTCATACGAAATGAGCACGTGTGCAACATCTTTTATTTATTACCAAGAAATATTCTAAAACTACTTTTGTTTTTGTAACTTTGTATGCCGCTACACCAAAAAATCACAGACAAACTGCAAGAATGGAAAAATTAAAGGTTCAAGAATTGAGAAAATTATCATGGTTGAAGCAATGTACCAAAGGTCATTTTATTTTGTAAAATTTGTTTACATTTATTTGGAAGGGTATGACATTCGTGAAGTTTTTTGTTTAATTCTTCATTTTTTTCTTTTCTGAAACATTACCCATAATTGGCACCATATAGCCAGTATTTTGCTGGGTGCGTTAAAATGCTAATTTATGTACTTTTTATACAATTTAGTATGTGCGATATTTTTATTTGCAAAGTTTGGACACATAAATGAGAAAAAAGAAAATATAACAAAATATAGCAAGAAAAAAATGAGAGCACATTAGGAAGCGATATCAATAACTAATTCGAATTAGGTCATGGCGTTGAATTTTGAATTTGTTGTCAATATACACACACAGCTACTCTTTAAACATTAACATATAAATAATTAACAATCACATCGAAACCAATTCCTCTTCTTTAGCTGTCTTCATTGACTTAACAGAAGGCGAAAAGCAGACAAAGGTCTTTTTAAACGTGACTGTATTTCTTTTTTAAGACAAACACACAAAAACAAATGTACTAATTCCATGTCGTGGGTACCATAACGAACTAATAAGTTCGCAGGGAAAGCGTTATGAAAATTAGTCTGGCTTCCATTTATCTAATCTTTCCTCCTATCATCCATAATTTTAACAAACTGGCTAGAACAATGTTTCTGATAGACTAATACATTTGGATTATTCGCGTCCTATCGTACTTGTTGTCTTAAAATTTCTTATCGTCCATACTGTCTTAAAATGTCTTATCTTGGTAAATTTGGGGAATAAATGTTACTACGGTTTAATTTTGCAAAAGATGTTTAGTCATTACGCTAAAGTAGTAATAAATGTGAGTCAATTAGTGCAGTCACATTTTTGTGTAGCACTATCTCGTATCCTAAAAGGAGTACACTCGAAAGCCATATTACAATTACTATTGTGTCTCACATTAACACTGAGAGATCTGTCACAGTGATAGTTTTTGTACATCACCATTACATATCCATACACAAAACTAAAATAGGAAAATCCTTAGTAGTAGCGCAATATAATATTTTCACATACCAAAACACATGTATCTAAATTTTAAACAAAAATAAAATAAAAAGCAAGACCTAACTGCACAATAAGAATAGGTCAAAAAATTAATAGTTAAATTGCAGATCGAACGGTTTGATGTCCAGTTATTGACCACGGAAACTTCCAGGAAATTCTATAGTTTTGGACTTCTGATATGAGATTTAGGATTATTTGGGATTTAATTCACAATGATGTAATTGTCTCGTAAATTTTCACTTTATAGCTTAAAGAAATCAGTTATTTATTAGTTTTACTAAACGTGATGGTTTCGCTTCTTACATAGATTAAGACCATGAGCCGTAACATGTAATATTCAGCAAATGTAACATATTTTTATTTTTTAATCTTACCGAAGAAACTAGGAATGTATAGATGGTTAGTTGCCAACATAGCTTTACTACAGCTTTCATAGAAACAAATTCTTGTTGGTGATTTTTTTTTTATTCCATTCCATGTTCTCTAATATAATTTGAGTAATAGACCTTATCTTGCTGAAAACCCTCATCCTGGTTCTACTTTTGTGTCTTAGCTTTATATATCATGTTGTTTACTTGAGAAATTATTCCTTCTCGCTTAGCATCTTGAAGTAAAATCAGTCTTATTGTTGTGTTCGGCTTTCATTTGTGTGGAATTATTATGCAAGTTATTATTCAATAGAAATACAAAGTGCTCATCTATAATATTCTTCGACTGAAACAATAGTCTGGAATTATTGTGATCTCTGACAAGACCATTATTGGATTATATTATTGTGATACATCAAAAACTGTTAGCACATCTCCACACTGCAGAACTCCATAACACTGGCATATTGGCAAATTCGAGACTATAGACACATCAATACATTCAATATTAGAATTTAATTGGAATTCCAATGGAATTCAGTAGGAACTTTATACATTTAGACCTGTGATAAACGTTTTAGGATTATTTGGGATTTCTGTAAGCTCTTTTTAAATTTTCACTTTGTATTCTAGCGAAATTAATATTTGTTGAATTTTACAAAACTTGATGGTTTTCGCTCGTTTGTTATTTAGTTTAAGACCATAGAATGGTAATAATCTAGATTGCCTGGAATTGATAAAACATTTTAGGACATTTTGGGAATTCATACCATTCTGTAGTTATTATTTAATTCTTTCACTTTGAATTTAAAGGAAATAAATTTATATTTTAAATCATTGAACACTTTTTGCACCTTCTTGCCACTTATTCTATGCCCACAGAGATCTTAATAATCAGGCTGCTGATTCTATGCTTGATGTAAAATCGAAACATAAG
>JAECUM010037081.1:0-45683 GCA_016617855.1 Megalonaias nervosa
AAACATACCTATTACTCTATTCTATAGTTTGTACAATGAGCACCGATTGCCAAACAATTTCCACGTACAGTGTATATAAGCGCTATATTTTTCTTTGAAATTAAACCAACAATCTTTTCGAATTGAGGCAAACTTGGTCATGTCTCTATTAAATCTATATTTATAAATATATTGCATTGCATTTAGAATTATCAGATTAATTATATCATCCGACAGAGTTTTGTCTTCGATTCCAAAGTTATTATTTATGTTTGTGAATTCTAAATTATTGATATGACTACACTGACGTTTTTTCCATTGCAAAATATCATTTATAAAAATCTTATTTGTGTGACAATCCCAAAAGATACGAGAGTTTGTCTCTGAATGTAACAAACAAAAAAGAGCAGAACACGTTTGGGATACTTTTGATTCTTTTGAGAAATTCATTCATAAGCAAAAGTTTACGTAATACTTTTAGCTGCAATAATAAAAGATTTATCCATTTTGAAGTTTTATATTGTGATAAGAAAAGCTTTTGGCCAGTCGTCATCTTGCTAACTTCCCAAGTTCAGAATTCCATTTTCTTCTAGAAGTTGGTATTTCATTGTTTCCAATTAGTTTTGATATATACTTCTACATCCTCTTTTGTTTTTTATAATGGTATACACAGAAATATTGATAAAAGGTTGTGACGTATTTAAATCATAATTGATATTAAATTTCTTTTTATATGACTTTACAGCTGCAAGTATGCTTTGAAAATCTATAAATTAACGCTAATACAAAATTTATTTTTATAACTATCAAAATTATCCTGGAACCATTTTATTTATAAAATCGTACACAAATCTAAAGCCTTTCTGAAAATCATGTTTTGCAATACACACTTTTCCCTTCTATTTGAATACAAGGGATTAAACCATGTTTGTGTTTCTTCTAATTCATGTAATTCAGAAGGCAGTCGAAAACGTAAACTGATATGATTCATATATACCACACCCCCGTGATAGTCAATCACAAAAATATTTCTTCGGATATTTTCTTTGACTCATGCCAAACAAACTTGCAAAAGAGTGCATTTTATTTATAAGAACCTGGTTGAATGGATTGGTAATGATAATAAAAGATCAGTAAGGGTTTAGATAGCTAAACAATGTATCATTGATTCTTTTATTCCACTGAATTAGCAGGTTCTTATTTTCGTGACGTTTAGATGGCTATTTAAGAATTTTCATTTCTTCCAAGTTAATTCAAAACTTTATGCCTAAGGTAATAAACTCAGCACAAGCCCAGTTAAGTTTATATTCTGTGCATTATTTCTTATTGCTACTTGTTCTATTTCCATTCCAAAATACCTCTGTTTTTCAGTATTTATACTAAAAACAGAAAATTTTGGAATATTGATATAAAAGATGTAAAGCAGGCATTAGAGATTTCTCTGGGCCATCAGAAGTGATGTATCGTCAGCATAATACGACAGAATATCAGTTAAATGTTAATTCCCCTAATTTTTTCCTTATCATATAGGCTAAAATCTCAGTCCACAGGATAAAAATATATGGAGAGAGTGGATCTCCCTGCCTACATCCTCTTTCTACACCAAACCAACTGGAGACTTGACCACTAATAGTGACACAAGATTTGATGTTTCGATAAAAATGTTTTATCTAATTTATCGTCGGTTCATCAAAATTTACAAAATACATAACTTTATCTATATCACATTAGACAAATTTGTTATCGCTATAAATAATAACACAGTGAACTACTTTTTAGCGACATGTAACAATACATTTTAAACAACACAAACGATTTTATTATTTTGGTAAATATAATATGCATATTTATGCATTAAGTTTTCATACATGACATGAAACTACTTTCATTTACATGAAATGGACGTCACCATGCATACATTAATGCTCAAAATTTAATACTTCTAAAATTAGATGTATAGAATGCAACGTGTAATTAATTTATTCTAATATTAAAATGGACTTTTGAACACGAAAACTACACTAGGTTAAGTTCAAGCTAATATTAAGTTTGTTAAAACATACTTATAAAAAGACTAGATAGAAAACCAGACAGAAATTTAAAGAAAATCTAGACAAGTTGAAACATGCATATAAAAAGACTAGATAGAAAACCAGACAGAAATTTAAAGAAATAGATTTCTAGATGACAAGAACTAGACCTAACTTTAAGCCTGGAAATACTCATATACAGTAATTAAAACACCTTTTCCGCAACTCTGATGCAATTGTACAAGGGTTAACAAAGGACATATATACGCAGATTACACAGGGTGCTGCTACCCTTTAGAAAGAAAAGACGTGTAAAGCAAATGAAAGCAAATATACTGCCGCCAGAGCTAAGAATGAAAGCAAAATTTAGAAATGTAGCATGATATCTCAAGAAAAAAAAATGATATAAAGAAATAGAAGCACGAAATGTCAGACCAAAAGGAGTAAGCTCTGTACGGAACACACGCTTAATGACCTCAAGTTATATACGGAATACATTCTTAATGACCCGTAAATTCTAAGCAGAAAGCATACTTAATGACGAGTAAGTGTTTGCATTACTCTTTTTTTACGTCTTAGCTACAAAATGTATGCGAACCAAGGGATATTGTTGTTGTTTTTGTTGATGACGATGAAGGTGATGATGATGATGATGATAATGATAACAGCAATATTAGGCACCCAAGGCTTCTACGGCTATTAATATTACACTTTAGGTTAACTAATGCAAAGCACTCGAAGTCTCTACGGGAATGTAACACTGAATCTTGTGTCTGCGGAAACATTTATAGGTCTCTACAGGAATTTAGCATGTGGGGAGCACTTTAAATTTGTACGGTAAATGATCATTACGTTATAGACCGCTTCCATGTTTAAAGTTTCTAGGTCTCGTATTTATACTCGAGAATGATAGTACAGTGACTACTTCTACTGCTGTAGCCAGTGTTCTTCGTCCAGAAAAGGATGACTTCGATTATCTATGGTCAATTTCCTATCCTTTCCGCAAGACTTTGTGATTGCAACGGTAGTATCATCTTCACCTCCTTCTCCATCATTACCAGAATGTGATGATTTCAGAAAGAAACAGAAGGAAGTGTTGGAGAGGGTTTGTTTTTGCAAAAACGTAAAGAAAGAGAGCCCCACTATTTCAACATTTCATCTTGAAAGATAAAAGGGTTTGAGGAGTGGAGTTTGTACCAAGCGTAGAATGCTTCTTGTCTTTCTGTGTGCCTACTGTCGGATCGTAATAGCGAACGCTAGGTAAATGTGGGAGCACAACGTGTTGATTAGCTTCACGTGTTGATTAGCTTTGGTACTGAATCAGTGCAGAAGATAGCTTTTAACCAAATCTGCCATTCCAAAAGGTTTAGGCATTCTATTCAAATACATAACCAAAATAACTCACTGAATCCTGAAATTGTGCGTTTCTCAGTTTCATCCAGAAATAAATTTGGCTCCGTTCATGGTGACTGTTGGAAATTATGTGCCTTGTTCTGAATACTATTTCAAAAGAAATTCTCCGTCGTATGCCGAAAATTTGTGAGCTCTGACTGTAACATATCGATAACAGTTCCCGTAACGCTGAATTTCCTCATCGCTTCAAGTGTCTTCGATGTGATCTAAAATCCATCCGGCATAATCAGCAAATGTACGAGAACCGCGAAAGATCATTTCTCGTCCTCATGGAATCTTACTACATTTGGGCCAAGACGTGTGTATAGTTAATTTTTGTACAAAAAGATATTTATGACTGGAAACATGTACATGACTGGAAAAGTCTTGACTTCGATGCTTGGATAAAAGAGGTGCCTAATTATGCCAAAAACATTGTGTATGACTGAGCAATTTAACTTTGAGAGCAAGTGAGAGAAAAGCCAAAAGAAATAAGTGAATTCAACACTATTTTAGAAACAGGGGCTGAAGAACCCACTATAGAGGAAGAAATCATACTAGAGTAATAGCAGTAGGCGTATTGTACTGAAAAGAATAGAGAAATTACATTCAGAGTAGGTTATGGTCGAGCCTGAGCGTTTACATTGATTTAATGTGACACTAAATAGATCAAAAATGTAAATTTACCTGTTTTTGGTCATTTTAATTTGTGCCTTATATGTATACGGAGTCAATTATGATTATGTGTTTCCGTGTTTTAATTTTTTTCACACTGACTTTGATGTATATGTTGTTTTTTTTTTAAATGTATAAAATGTCTTGTGTCATTGATCGTATCTCAAAATTTAAACACCACTGTTATGACGACTTCCTCCTTACTCAAAGTGATTGACGAAAAGTTATATCTTCAGTTGGGAAGCATCGTATTCGCCAACCATTTAACATATTGATTGCTTGACGTAGGTGGTTCAGGAAAAACAATTTATCAAACGTTTGATCGAACATAAATCACAATTCTTTGATCCTCCTCCACAGCATATCGTGTGCTGCTACAAAGAGTGGCAATCAGTTTACACATAACTCCAAGAAAGGCAAGCAGAATCCATTTCGTTTGTAAAGGTATTCCTCGTGAAAACGATGGAATCGTGTCTGACTTTAAAAGAAACTAAACTTGGTTCAGACAAAAAGACATTATGTTAATGCTATTATTATTTATATTACTCAAAATTTATTTCAACAAAATAAAGCACGACGCGTCATCGGTCGCAAAGTCCATTATGAGGTGTTGTTTAAAACTCCAAGAGACAGATCTCAAGTGCAAGTGTTAACCAAACGACTAGGAACACCTTGCCTGAATTATGCGTATTATGATGTCACTTTGACACCATGTGAGTATTTACTCATCGATTTAAAACCTACCACACTCTATTATTTGAGAGTTAATTCCAGTTTGTTTCATAAATAGTACCAAACAGGAGGTCCTACCATTTATACGTCATTTCCTCTTTTCCGTCGGTGGAAATAAACCCTATAACACATCATTTACTTTGTTTCTCTCTAACAGTTTGCATCATGAATTCCTCTCAATCTCATCCTCCTGCCAAATTTATTCGTGAATTTTTTTTTATGCAATAAGTCGAGAAAGCAAAATGCTGAAGTACATGCAAATTTGTTAGAAGTTAGTCTCAATGAAGTGTTAAGATGGTTTCTTTGACAGAATGTCAATTACTACAAAGCATCATTCACATACCGCATCAAACAGTTACGTTTAAATTTAAAAAAAAAAAAAAACAAAAGAAAAAACAGCTTCAAGTAGCGAGTTGTCACCACTGCCTGATTAAACAAACTATACTCAAACAGAAAAACAAATCATTTAAAACCTGGTACGGTAAGTTAGAAGAAGAAGAAGAAAAGAAGCTTCAAGAAAAAAAGTCACAAAAAATCTTCTGCCAGAGAGACGAATGCCACCGAGACGGATGCCACCGCTTGGACGGACACGTACCCAGGAAAACCTCGCCGCTCGGTGACGGTTTCTCCTGCCACTTCTACGTCTTCTTCGTTCACAATGCTGCAAATGAAACCAGATTTAAGACGGGTGTCTCCCTATTTGACGAAAAAGTGGGAACACACTTCTAAAGAAACTTCTGCTTTTTCGGCGAAGACGTCTTCCACTGCCTAGTGACTGCTGCTGCAGCCAAAAAAGATGGCCTCTCCTAAGACAAAAGTGCAATATAGAACAGGTGTGTTGCAAAGTTTATAGGATGTGTACAAGGAAGAACTGGCAAGATTTAGATAGTTGAAAACATCTAGAATTAAAATTCTATAATTACGCTGCTACGACAATCAGTGGAAAGACGTTTGGGATAAGATCCACTTCAGTGATTTTGTTCCACAAGCAAAGACTTCACCAAGAAGCTCACGCCATCCTCGGCCCAAGAAACCTTCATCCAAAACAAGAAAAGAAAAGTGACTTCCTCTTCGTTTACTAAACCACTGGGATGTTTTGCCAGTAATGACCAAATCCAAAGCTCCTTTGAGAAAACAAATCATTCATAAAGCACACAATGGAATTCAATACCGTGTGTGAATGCTATTTGAACGTTTTGAAAGGAATGGTGCCTTTGTCCAAGATACAGAAACAAATCCTCATGTTCTCCACCTTTACGACACCTCGCACTGCTCCCAGGCGAGAAGAAATACTTATCTGCAACTTCTTGAGCAGAAGAAAAAAAAAAGGAAAGAAGGGAAGAGAGAAGTGAAAAAGAGATCAAAAGAAAAGTAACTAAACAACCGATGACTACTTCTACTAACATTACTGGTCGGGCACGTCAAGAATAATTGCAGTCCAAAGAAATATTACACCAACATCCTAAACCGATATATAACAGTGGGTGACTTATTTAGAAGCAGCAACACAAGAGCAAACCACACCATGGATACAATCTTGCCAGCATCTACTATAATTTTGCTGATGCTTCTGGATACTGAGGAATAGAAAAATATGTCGTGCTGCTAAAACCAAACTCAAAAGTTTATGTCTACAAGATGCGCTATAATGGTTACAAGATCAATCGCCATATATGTAACAAAAATTCATTGGACGAGACATTTTCAGCAAACCAAAGTGCCTTTCATCTATCATCAGTAGCAAGCAGATTTACCGGAAGTCTCTCTTGTAGCATCCTACAATCTGGTTATAAAAAGTCATTTTGTGTCATTGTGTCAAAATCCGCTTGAGCAATTCCTTTGACTTTTAAACAAGTTCAGAAATGGTGCAAGCCTTTTTTAAATGGGCTTTGAATAAAAATAGAAGACATGCTATACGATGGCAAACAGACAAAGGCAACAACTTCCTAAACAGGCTTGAAAACGGAATTGAAAAACGACACATTCATTTTTAATCACTGAAAATCCTGAAACGAAAGCTAATGTTGCGGAACGTTTTCAAAGAACTTTGGAAGAATGAATGTGAAAATATTTTTACGCATCAACACACTCTCAAATACACCGACATGTTACCACGTATATATTTAATGCGTGCAATCAATCGTACCATCGTAGCATTGCATGTACACCAGAAGAAGAAAACATGAAAAAGAAGTTATAGTGTTTGATCGTTTGTTTGGAACGTCGCCATCCAGAAAAAAGAAAGAAGCGTTAAAGACCGCAGATTCGGTTCACTCTGTAAACCGGACAACATAATTGTTAGTCTCACTGGATAAATGCGTGGATGCGGTTCTCCTGTCTAGAAATTGGAAGATATGAACAAAGAAGTGCTAATGAATTTTTACTTCCCCGAAGTACAACGAGTGACCAAGAAAGAAACCATTCTTAATCGAAGTGCATGTAAAGTGGACAAACGTCGACATAAAAAAGTGAAAGTGCATTGGAAAGGATATACATCTATTTTCTGGTGATGGAACACAATATTAACAATACAATTTTGAAAAGGAGCCAGAAACGTGGCAGGCGAACTTTAACTCTGTACCGCCTTTAAAATTAAGAAATATAACGTGGTCCTAAGCCTATACCATCAGGGCCGGTTGCACAAGGTGACAATATTGATTTAGAAAATTCATATCTTCCACACACCCTATTGAACTTACGAGGCGGTCATATGCCCAGACCATGACCACCAAAACACTCCAGTCAATAGATACGTCTCACACTTTATCCAGTATGAGATGGTCCAAAGCCTAAATCATTAGAACCCATTGTATAGCACAGTAACCTATTAACTGCAATAGACAAATCAATAATAAAAAAACTCGCAGTACCAATAAATGACTCTCCTTAACAACATTTTGTAACTAATAACCATCTTTAACTTACTGCATAGTTCATCAGTACAGTGGTATTTTGAAATTTCGGTGTAAATTTAGTCACAAGATGACAAATTTTGTATCTTTAGTACACCATTCAAAATTCACACACTCTGCAACTAATGGAAGCCCCAAGGACATCGATGTACCATTTGCGGAGGTCTTGGTCTCAGTTGCCTCGCCGGACAATACTACCACAAGGGTAAAAATGTAAATAGTATATCTTGTATATATTTATAGCAAGTTGTACATGGCCGAAGGCTGAACACTGCTATACGTTTAACCAGAATAGCCTACAGCTTCTGGGTTCCAAAGACCATTGGATTGAATCTGGATTCTCGTATAGACAGAGGGAATTATCTTGTGTTGGGCAACTACACCCAGTCATGATCAGGGAGGCTGACTATATTCCAAATTAATCAGCAGTAAACTCTGCTTATTGGCAGCAGTTAGACCGATTGCAAAGCGAGACTTATTGTCTTGATCATTAGACCCTAACATGGAATAAAGCTCCTCCAAGTGCCTGATTGTGGCTGTACAAAACTGCCCGCCGAAATGTTTTGAAAGCTGATCGTTTCGTGCCCTAATCAGCTTTACTTGGATCTTTTACACATGACGTTGACTTTCCAATGACGAACTACGCTTCACAAAAAGACGATTGTAAAGTCCAAACTCGACTGATTATAATGTCATTTATCTTCAACTGTGCAGTCCGATTATATGTTTTGATACTTCTGTAGATGCCGTTCTATCTTTTCTCAAGAGAAGCAGATCCATGCATAGCAATGTCCAGAACATCTTTCAGTAGGAACGGTTGATTCTCCTCAATCCTTGGCCTACCAGATCTAGTACTGACATTCAGAGATTTTCTCAGTTCGAAATTTTCTTCCAGCACAGCATTCAGTTTTCTCATTTCTTCATCCCCTTCTTTCTGTTATTATTTTTGGATAATCCTTTTTCTTCCTTATCTTAATCTCTAATTCAATCTTCTTTTTTTCTTTCAACTCTCTAATATGTTCATCTGTAATTGTTCATCGTTTCCGTCTTTCATACAAGCTGACCAGACCAGAATTCAAGACATCAGTCATCAACTGCAACTGTAATTGAACTGCAACACTTATTGTCTCTGCTGAATAGCCAGTGTTAGGTGTGGGATTATCAGCAGCGATAACCTCGTCATGGTCAAACGCTCATCAAATTGAGCAGAATCCTGAAAAAATCATAATGGAACTTCTATTTCTTCAGCTGAAGAAGGTGTTTGTCTCGCCCAAAATATAAGAAGTGGTCGTTTTTTATGGAAATAGCCTTCAGCTCGTTAAACAAACGGTCAACTTTGACCGGAAAGTCCGTGTTATTCTTGATTTCGTTCCACTTATTGACTAGTTTGTTTCTTGGCAAACCTTTCTACTTTTTGTTGCATCCACCAGCACGTACGCATCGGACAAAGACTGATACAATTTATTTTTATTTATTTTTTATTCATATCCAGTTCACATTGAATCGTTAAAATGGGAAATTTGGGCAGAGAACGTGCAACTAAAGTGCGAACATAGAAAAAGACTTCTTGGATTTGCGTGACTTTATTTCTGCGTTGGAGGATGGGGAATAATACAGTTGTTACAGCGTGGAAATGAGTATTGTTGTACAGAAAATCGATCAACCAATCAGCGTTTAGTATCTCCAAGCAAGTGCCTCAGGTACTGGTGTTGTTTTTATGACGTCACATTTTTCACCTCCACCTTCATTGTCACAAATCGTCACACAAGTCGGACCTCCCCCTCGGTGAGTGATGTCTTATATGGACAACCCCTAATCAATCGAGCCTCAAATAGCGCACATTGTTTGGCTTGCAATACATTGTCACACATATACTAATGACATTTGCTTTTGTATTTTAGCTGTTTATTTAGGTCTGATCTGCCATATTTGCATAGTTTTCGACTGTACATAGTAATGTCTGATTCCAAGACAGATGTATATTCCTGAATATAAGCATTCTTGTGACAAATTGTGCTTACGAAGTCAGATTCTAATAAAGATGCGAAATTAATGTGACAAAACATCTATCGCATAATTGTTGATGCAAAATACATAGCTCTCATTTTCTATTTTACTCTTTAATCTATATTGTGTAAATTCCATTAAATGAGACCTTTTTGGATCATTAAACATTATATCAATTAGAGAGACATAATTTTTTTTTAATGGAAGAACGTGACGCCTAAAAAGAAATTACTTTAGCAGCAGATAAAAATATACACAACTTGGTACTTCTGTCTTGTCTAGAATGTTAAGAAAATTCCAAGGTTTACGGTCCTTGGATTTCTTGTTATAAAGTATCCATACACAAACATCGGGTAATTAAATCATATCATGCCGTGAAGTGACCACCCTTCAGACCACCAATTTGAAAATAGTTTTATTTACCGACTCATATAGCATAAATGATCAATATCTTTGGTTGCGCTATACACTTAGTAAGTACTTCTGAAAGCGGTACGGATATAACGTGAAGTTATGTACATTTGCAACAAACACAAATAGGGAATATTGGCTAAACTATGCGATACTTTCATGCACCGTGACTAACACTTCGTTATATTTAGTATTAGGGAAAGAACGCGCTACGTCAAACAGATAGCTGGTCGAAGTGGCTGCTCCCATATGCTCGATAAATGCATATGGACTAGTTTTCAGTATATCAACTTTAGCAGTTATTACAATGCGGAAAGTAAATTTTGCCAGAATAGAACATAATAACATCTGACAGTAATATAAATCAATTATAAAAATCGAAGGAATATGAAATAAGAAAGTGAAATTGACCAAGTTGGGGTGGGGGGTGGGGGTATGAATCTTTTGGGAGATGCACATCTGAAGTAAGGACATGCTGTAAAATCTATAACCCAAATTACACCCATGAATCATGCACCACAATAAAAGGAATTAAACGTTGCTTTTAACAATACCTAAGATACACAAAGCTTTTATAATTTTTAAGTAACAAGGATAACATGTGAGGAAACGCTGAGAAATTGTTTTTCTTTACAAATCAAACCTTTCGGACAGAGTCTTGTTGATTAACTTCACTGAAACATTACACATCTGCATCAATTAACATCTTTTATTTGAAATAAACTTTAAAAAATTCGACAATTGATTTTGCTATTCTATTATGTGAAATGTGTACTGAGAAAGGAAAACAGTTGTCTAATGATTGTATATAATGTCAGAGTTAAAAAAGACGAAAACATAACATAGTCTACTGAACTAACAGAGACTTCAGATTATTTGAAACTCAGGATGACATGTCGGTTATGCAGTAATATACAAATGTACCTAAAATTTGCTGCAAGAAAACTTTTCTTTCTTTATTTTGAGGGAAAATGCTGTATATATATATATATATATATATATATATATATATATATATATATATATATATATATATATATATATATATATATATATATATATATATATATATATGTATGTATGAATGTATGTATGTATGTATGTATGTATGTTCATTTTTTCACACCATGCTCATCAATAGTCGTTAAATAATTTGAAATTCCTCTGTTCTTAGCACATATTAGCTACAATTTATAACAATTGCTGGAAAACATTTTAACAGAGACAAATGTGACAATGTTGCGAATCGTTTGTCAGAGTTCATTAACAATTTTAACGCGTTTGGTGTCAGGTCTAATACGATTTTCTTAAACCCGTCATACAGAGAGTGATTGTCCTGAAGCATATTTTCTTACGCTGTTGTGATTCGTTCTGTACATAATGTTTTGATTTTGATAGGTTAGTGACCCTTAGGAGTGTAAGAAAAGACAGGCTTGTCTATTTGCCCGTGGTTTTGCAAAAGAATTGCGTTTTGCAAACATACATACATGAATACATACATACATACATACATACATACATACATACACACATACATACATACATGCATGCATGCATGCATGCATGCATGCATACACACGCACATACATACATACATACATACATACATACATACATACATACATACATACATACATAAAGACAGACAGACAGACAGACAGAAATACAAATATATAGACTAGACAGACAGTTAGACAGACAGAGAGAACATAACAATATTAATGGCGAGAATAAACAAACTGAACAGACAACTTATTGATATTCATGGCGACAATAAACAAACAAAACTTAATACTGTTGCAACTGTTTTATGTAATTCAGTTGATAACGATTTCCCAAAGAAAACCTTCCAGCTGCATCGAGAACACTACTGGAAATTTCTTAATGTGGCCGAACTGCATAAAGATATGAGAAGAAAATAGCTTTATAGATAAAAACGAGCGTCCCCGTTTTGTATGCAAAATAAGTTACTTGCAAAATACAAAAGTACGAAGAGAAAGCTCAGAAACCAATTAAACAAGGCAAAAGCAACATTTGTACAAGAACAATTTGATCAGTTAGAAAAAGCTGCTGAATTGGATGTAGGGAAGTTCTATTGAACATGACGACTATTATAAAAGGTGCATAGACATATCGCTGAACTAAAAGTGGAAGGATATATGATTCAGGACCCTCATTTAATTCGTGATACGTGGCGTCAACATTTCAAAACACTAGCAACTGAAACACCAGATGTTTATTTCAACGAATCTTTTGTGGATGAAATTAGGAACACCATGATGAATATTGTGGGTTGAAATATTGAAAAAGGAACAGATAACAAGTTGTGTGGTATCATAATTTAAAATGACATTAAAGAGGCTGTGAATGAGCTGAAGAAAAATAATAACGTGGTCATGATTGAATATATACATACCATATCATCTTCGCTTATCAATCCATTAGTTCTATTGTGTGCCATGTACACAACCTCACTGAATCATTGGAAACGTATCCTGGCTATTTTAAAAGTGATATTGTTATACCTAACTTTAATAGTAGAAACAATATAACTATAGATACATTTCAATCCTTCTAGTTTTTCAAACAATATTTGAAAAATACTGTGGAAGAGACTTACTCAATTTGCAAAAGAGATTCCGAAACCAATGTAGTGGCGTTACTGCAGCCTTTATTATAAAAGAGAATCTAGTCCACTATTTAGAAGCTCACTCGCATATGCTGCATTCCTGGACAATACGCGGGCCTTCAATACAGTATGCATGATGACATTTTCTATCAGCATTTCTCTCTTGGAGTTAATCCAAAAAACTGTGGAGATAGATTCGTAATTTGTTTTTTAGATGTTAGGGCCATTGTTTTCCATAACTGCCAACGTTCCAAGCCATACATAGTAAACCAATTATTAGAACCAGGATGAACGCTATCAGCGTGTCTTTTTTTTAGTCATGATAATTGACCTAATATTTTCCCTGAAGTCAACAAAATCCGGAATACAAATTAATAAGCATCCCATTTATTCTACTAGCTGATTGCACAATTCCGTTATGATCATCATTTAATGGCATGTATATTTTGCTTCGCCACCGCCATGACTATGAGTCCGATCCGGTGGCCTAGTGGTTAGAAATGGGTTCATTTTATTAATTCAATGTACCCATTTCATATTTGAATACTATCTATAATATTCACAACTGTTAAATTCCTGGAGCTCCGAGGGAGAGCCAAAATGATAATTGATTTTAAACGTGCCAGTCAAATGTAATTAATTTCAATTCTTCCAAGACGTTTGAATTTTCTTTTGCATGTTATTCTTGATCGTAGCTCCTTTAGTATTTAATTTCCGACGAGCTTTCTTTTCATCTGTTCTTATATTGTGTGTTTTCCTTTAAGCTTTCCCTTTCTAGGGTATTTAGTAGCCCTTACAGATATATTTACATACTTTCGCGCATGCATACTCACACTCGTACATACATACATACATACAGATAGACATACATACAGGCAGACACATACATACATACACAGAAGCTCATGTCATATTTAATATGCCTTACTAATTTATACCAACAATATTTCAAATCAAATTTTAATCATAAAGTGTACCTCATACATATGTCTAATTGTTTGATGTCCTTATTGAAGCCTTGTTTTGAAGATAAGACATATTTTTGGATATGTCCCTTGTTTTCCATGCTGGCTATGATATTATTAAGACTGACACACTAATGACAATAATTGTACTTGTGGAAATACATTACATGTTTAGTGCGTCGTTGATTCATTAATGTCATTTTATGTTCCTGTTACTATTTTGTAGTAATTAAATTAAAGAATTAAATCTATTTTGAAGTAGAAGTAAAGTCATACATATATGCATATATACATACACACATGCATACATACATACAAATATTCACCTGGACAGACAGTGACAACATAATGATACTGATGGCGACAATAAATAAATAAAACAGTATACATAAAGAAAGCTACTTTCAGGTAGACAATCACGCAAGCAAATCATTGTGCACATTTATGCCAACCATATAATCTATTTGTAAACAATAATAGTAAACTAGACTTGAAATGCAAAATCTCGGTGAAAATAGATAGTTTTAGCGGTTAAGACATTGACTTGCATTAGAATTTCATGCATCATGATGACATCAATTCTCAAAATGAATTAATGAGAGCAGATTTGGTCTGCATTTATGGGCGTATCATCAAGGATACACTAGGATCCTCGTACTCAGGTTTGTTCAAGTTCACATCTGATGCTAATCAGCCCATGACAAAGGCTTTCAAATTCACATATTTTACACTTCTAGTTCCTTATGAGTACAGAAGAATCTACTCTTATTAAAGTTGCTTTTAAATTTAGAGAAAGTCATGAGTGAATGTGGGCTTGAGAGACATATAAGATAAAGAGGGTTTTGTCCTTCAAATTAACGACTTCCTAATCAAATCTTGCAAATAAAGAACTGAATCTCATTGGAAAAACGGTTTACCAGAAAGAGATTTGTGTGGCTTCAGCAGATTACGGCAGTGAGGTCATTACTCGCATAATATCATAAAATGCCAAATGTAGCATAAAAAACACGGAAAGGTAAACGATCTTTGGAACAACTATCATGAGACATGTTTATTTTCAAATAAATAAATGTCATCGACATTATCAGAAGCAGCAGCACCGGAAGAGCTGTTACCAGCAAAGCATGTTACATCATATTCACTAATAAGGAAAGTAACATTTTCTAATTGAAAGAGAAATGCTAATTTTAGCGTTAACAACGTCACATTTTATTAAACAAATACAGCGTATTTTTTCAATTATAAGTTGAAATTTGTACTGCTTTGAGGTTTTATGTTGGTTTCCATCTTTTGTCGATGCACGTGCCGTATTACAAATAAGAGCAATGTGCAGCTATGATCAGATAATCAACGGAATAATAATAATAATAATAATAATAATAATAATAATGAAAATGATAGCGATGACGACGATGACAAAGATGACGAAAATGCATAATCTTTTCTGATTTTAGGTTGCCTGTAGCAATTTAGAACTTATCATGGAATGAAAGCTAAAACTGCAAGAATAAATAGGAATATATATATATATATATATATATATATATATATATATATATATATATATATATATATATATATATATATATATATATATATATATATATATATATATATACCGCATTCATTCAGGAAGCTAAATAGGTAAAATTAAATGGTTATATAAGAAACAATAATCATTGTCTTTTGTTGTATTTATTTATTTAATTTCAATATACAAATAATTTATGTAACAAGTCATGTCTCGCTCTTTTAAACCTAACTAGTGATGACATGTCGTTGAACAGAAATGACAGTTGTGCAGCTCTGAGGATAGAAAATGTAAAGAGTCTGTTTCCTTGTTAGTGTATTTTGAGGTGTCTCAAATGGAGAATTATTTACTTACGAACTAATTTTTCAAGTATAATTCACAATTTCTAGACATACATGAGTTTGGCATTGTGAAGCTATCATCATAGAAAATCTAAATAATTCTGTTCTTTTCTTAACATCTTTCTTGAGGTGTGAAATTACATACAGTATTTTAGTCATTACATACAAAATAAGAAGTTCGGAAGTGGCTAACAATGATAATACTATTATTTCCATTTATGCGCAGAAAATGACTACAATATAAAATGTCTATTCAGGGGACAAAGTTCATGCTATATCATATAATTGTTTTAACTGTTTTACCTAACAGACATTGCACTATAAATACAGTTTTGCTTATGTATGTGTTTTATATATCTGAAAACACAATTACAAACATATCCATCAATCGAATATTTCAAAGAATGAATAGTTTTAATTTTGTCTCTCGCTGTGTTGATTTGTCTTCTATAGCAGAAATCTCTCGCTAAGTTGATTGATTGCTTGACTGAGTGATTGAGTGAGTCGTTGTGGATTTTACAACTTACAAACTTTACAGCTGTCTTGCTCATATGTAAAGATGACCAGTTCTTCTGCCTATCTACCAAATACAGCACAGAATATAAGTGTAATCGATAACCATCATGATGGGACTAGTAGCAAAATTTTGTCAGATCAGCAAGATTAAAGAAATGCCGGCTTAACTAGCTTCAGGTATCGGACAGAAGAGAATCGTAATGCAGAAGTGTTACTCCGCAAGCAAGGACCCCAAGAACAATAGCACAAATGTAACACGGGTAGCAGAAAAAGACAAAACATGTGAATAGAAGACAGATGGGGAAGAAAATACAACAGATCAAAGCAAGATATCGGTTACTAGAAATACCCCATTCAACGACATTCACATGAGTTTTACGAGAAAAGTATCGAACACAATTCATGTTCAAATCAGCGGCATAGGATTCCGTGGAGTGAAGAGGAGCCCGAAAACAAAATCGTTCTTGTTGTGTCAAATTAAGGCAGACTTTGGCCCAGAGGAGCTGAATCAAGAAATATACAGACATGCGTACAATCGCGGAGTGAAAATCACAAATATTGGAAAATTAAAAATGTGGTCAAATATCAACGGCTAAACCGTTCGTATTACTGTTCCTGAAACGCTACTTGGCAGAACTTTACAATAGGGATTTTAGCCTTAATTTGTATTTGCCAGGAAATGCTATGATAGATCAACCATCCCGTGTTCCCAACCTACATGCGGTGAAGTGTTTGGTTATAATTTGCATTTCTAGTCTAAACCTCATGACTCGGAATGCGAAGGAACGCCTTATCTTTATTCTTTACTCCATAATGCAGAAATTGTGTGCCTACAAGAGCGGTGACTACTTCCAGAGCAAGTGCAAATTTCAGAGATCATCCACAGAGAATATACTGCTTTTGCGAAACGTGATAACATAATTCAGACGGGTCAAATTGTTAGAAAAAGCCCTTCCGGATTCGAAGGAATAGCAAGTCTCTAGTGAAAGTCGCTGGTCTGTCCTGTAGACAACGTCGGAAACGACAGAATTATTCCAGTTGAAATTAGCCTGCGCGCAGAGGAATTATTCATTTTATGTCTGTGATTTTCATCCGTGATTGCCTCTTTAGATGGTTATCAGGAAGAAATATAAACTGTGGAATGTTTTTATGATGAGTACAGTCAGAAAGATCTTGTGATCGTTTGTGGTGACCTCAATGTAGAGTTGCCGACAGAAGTAATTCCGAAAGTGTGTGTTTTTAGAATTTTAACGTAGCTTTAACAATCTGAGTCATATCGCTACGATGTCTGCAGTGTGACAGTCTATAGTAATGTCTAGCACCTGGTTATCATGCCGCAGACATTTGGCATCATGTCCCAATCAGTCACATTATAGAGACACCACGCTGACAAGTGCCAACAATAACCTCTTAATGCCGAACGCCAAGCGCGGTATGTATTAGTATCATTGTTATAAGTCTTTGATATGACCCGGCCGGGGTTCGAACCTGCGATTTCCCGCATTTGAGGCGGACGCACTAACCATTTAGGCCACTGGATCAGTGATTCCGAAAGTAAGAATAATAAAACTGTTTGTTTGTTCCTTTCTTTAAACTAGGCATCTAATCTTTGCAAGTGGTAGGACTATTTTTCCTTATGGTATGTCTGGAGATACAATTTGCTCACCTGACGGCCAACACTCGCCCTTGATCCATTATATTCTTGTACCCTCTTCAATAATAGATTTAGTTAGTGTTACTAAAAAAATGGAAATGATCATTCTCGAAATCTTTCTGATCGCTTACCTGTAATAGCACAGTTGATAGTTCCTGAATAACTCCATGACTCGACTTTTTCGAACTATCCAGTTAAAATCAACTGAAGAAAAAGTTCTTCAGAGCAGATGGAAAGGTATAAAATTGTAACCAATCAACAATTAAATTCGGTAAAACACGACATTACAGTTATACAATACGCCCTTAATACTGTTGTGACTGCTTTATGCAATTCAGCTGATAACAATTTCCTGAAGAAAACCTTCCAGCCGCATCGGAAACATCCCTATAAATTCCTTAATGTGGCCGAAATACATAAAGATATAAGAAGAAAAAAGAGCTTCATGGAAAAAAGACGAGCGTCCTCGTGGTATCCAATATAAGTTACTTGCAGAATACAAAAGTGCGAAGAGAAAGTTCAGAAACCAATTAAACAAGGCAAAAGCAATATATGAATAGGAACAATTCGAGCAGTTAGAAAATGCTGCAGAATTATATGTAGGGAAGTTCTATAGAACAGTACGACTGCATATAAAAGGATCATTGACATATCGCGGAACTATAAGAGGAAGGAAACATGATTCAGGACCCTCATTTGATTCGAGACGCATGACGTCAGCATTTTGAAACACTAGGAACTCAAACACTAGATGTTCATTTCAACGAATCTTTTGCGGATAAAATTAGGAACACCATGATGAATATTGTTGACTGAAGAAACATTGAAGAAAGAACAGACAACAAATTGTGTGGCATCATAATGCAAAATGGCTGTAAGAGAGTTGAAGAAAAGTATATGATGTGGTGATGATACAATCTATGCATAAAATGTCATCTTTGCTTACCACTCTATCGGTTCTGTTATATGCCATGTATACAACCGCATCGTCTGCTAGGAAACGTATCCCGACTATTTAATGAGTGTTATTGTTATCCCTATCTTCAAAGGTGGAGTCAAGATAGATGGACATGAATATGGATACATCTCAAGTTTTCACAAAATATTTGAAAAATAAATTGTGCAATAGACTTACTCAATTTAGTAAAAGGATTAACTTTGATCACCTCTTGCAACAGAGATTCCGAAGCCAGTATAGTGGCATTACTGCAGCCGTTATCATAAAGAGAGTCTAACCCACTATTTTGAAGGTCACTCAAAAGTACATGCTGCATTCCTGGACAGTGCGAAGGCCTTCAGTATGATATGGCATGATGGCATTTTTTATAAGCTTTTCTATCCTGGAGTTAAGCTAAAACTGTGGAGACCGATTCGTAATTTGCTTTTTATTAGGTGTTAGGGCTATTGTTGTCCTCGACGGCCAACATTCCAAACCATACACAGTAAACCAAGTTGTAGGACAGGGAAGAATGCTATTAGCGTGTCTATTCTTAGGCATGATAAATGACCTAATATCTTCCATGACGTCAGCAAAATGTGGAATACAAGTTGGTAGCTTAAGCATCCCACATGTTCTATTAGCTGATGACACAACGCTGCTGTCCTCGTTATTTAATGTCACTGTATATTGCTTCGCAACCTCCATGACTTTGCATCCAAGTGCAGACTGTGATACAACACTGATACAAGCAATATTGTTATATTTGCAAAGAAAAGAGTTGTGCAAGTAAACACGTTCATGATAGAGGGTAAGTAGATTTCAATAGTTTCGTTAAGAAAATATACTGGGGTTAATATCTTCTGTAACCGTTCTAATACTGCTACAGTGAAAAGTGCTTGTAAATAAAGAACAGTATTTTATTCCCTTGCTCAAATTGGCATAAGAAAGGATGGTATGAATCCAGCTAATATTATTAAAATTGTATCTAAAATAATTCTGCCCGCAATGATGTATGGATTCCAATTCTGGTCAGACTTGACTCAATCACAAATATGACCTAGAGGTCTTTCAAAGAACAGCTGCAAGAAGAATTATAGGTCCAAATCAGCACTCACCTTCAGTTTCTTCAATAAAATCCTAATTTGATTTTATCAACATATCCCTCAACTGACCACAATCTAAAATTAGGTATCTTCAATAAAATCAGACCGCTCCGGTGGCCCAGTGGTTAGAGCGTCCGCCTCGGATGCGGGAGGTCGTGGGTTCGAACCCCGGTCGGGTCATACCAAAGACTTTTAAAAATGGTACTAACAGCTGCCTTGCTTGGCGCTCAGCATTAAGAGGTAAATGTTAGGACTGGTCGGCCAGGTGTCAGGATAATGTGACTGGGTGGGACATCATGCTACATGTCTGCGGCACGATGCCCCAGTGCTAGACATCACTATAAACTGTCACACTAGAGACATCGTAGCGATATGACTGAAAAATTGTTAAAGCTACGTTAAAAATCTAAATCACACACACACACACACACACTCAATAAAATCTGTAGAGCTAATGGTTCATCAGCATGGAAAATTATGTTCAACAGAAGAATTCTTATTTCCTGACACACGATTGTGGGAGCATTGATTTTATTAAAGATATATACGGTGTTCTTGTGAAATACTAGTTTGGTGACTTTTTCCACTTTTACGTGAACACCCATAACTCTGTGCCGAAACCTATCTGGAAGAGGATTAATGAAACAACAGTTCACTCTTTCGATGCGTGTTTGTGGAGATCCAAACTGTAATTAATTCCAGATTGTTTACATTATACAAGTGTCCATACTGATCTTGAACTACTTGTTGTCTGGAAGCTCCGAAAATATTTGCCGGATGAAACTTGGTCTTTTGCAAGCATTGCTTATTTAACAATGTGTTGAATTTAGTTCCAGGATGAATATAGCTGTAAACTGTGAAAAATATTGGTTGCAGACAGAGCCAAACGTGTTCTTTACTGTCAAGCCTTAAAGAATAAACGCAACATTACGTTTGAACAAATAGTAGACGCAATAGACATTCTCGACTCACAGTGGCTTTTCTGTCCGGACAGTGACACTCAGCTTCACATCTGTTTTGGTTAGAGAGTTTAAAACGCTGACTTTATTGATGACTTAGCATGGCACAAATTCATGTGTTTGGTGGCAGAAGGATTAGAATCAATGTTCAGAACAACAAATGAACTTGAACACAATATCTGACATGCTTGTGTTTGAAATTAATTCAATGTGCTCATTTCATTTTTGACTACTATCTACAATATTCACAACTGTTAAATTCCTAGAGCTCCGATGGAGAGCCAACATGATAATTGATTTAAAACGTGCCAGTCAAGTGTAATTAATTCCAATTCTTCCAAGATGTTTGAATTTTCTATTGCATGTTATTCTTGATCGGGGCTCCTTTAATATTTAATTTCCGGCGAGTTTTCTGGCTCATGTGTTTTTATTTTGTGTTTTCCTTAAAGCTTTTCATCTCGAGATATTTTGTACCCCTTACACATATATTTGCATACTTTCGCGCATACATACATACATACATACATACATACATACATACATACATACATACATACATGTTCCTGTCCTTGTGTGCCTTATACCTATTTCAAGTATATAATACCATTATGTTTAATATTCCTTACTAGTTAATAACAACTAAATTTCAAATAAAATATAGATTATATTGCATATATGAATTACAATGTTTACCTTATACGTATATCCAAACCGTTGGATGTTCTTAAAATCCGTGTTTAGAAGCTAAGAAATATTTTTGATTATTTCCCTTGCTTGCCATGCTGGCTATGATATTAAACACGATATCTGACATTAAGCTTGTGCATTGTATTTATTCACTGGACCCATTTCTGTTTTGACTACTATCTCCTTTATTCACAACTTTTAGATTCCTGGAGTTCCGATGGAAAGCCAACGGAATAATTGATTTAAAACGTGCCAGTAAAATGTAATTAATTCTAATTCTTTCAAGACGTTTGAAGTTTCTTTTGCATGTTGTTCTTAATCGTAACTACTTTGATACTTCATTTCCGGCGAGTTTTCTGTCTCATCTGTTTTTGTTATGTGTGTTTTCCTTAAAGCCTTCAATTTCTAGGGTATTTGTACCCCTTACCCATATACATACATACATACACACACACACACACACACACACACACACACATATGTTCCTGTCTTTGTGTGCCTTGTACATATGTGAAGCTTATAATAGCATCATGTTTAATATACCTTACGAGTTTATAACAACTATATTCAAATCAAATTTGGTATACTGCAAATATGAATAAAAATTAAATGGTGTACCTCATACGCATGTCTATATTGTTTGTTTCTTAAAAAAACGCCTTGCTTTTGAAAATAAGACATATTTTGGGTATTTCCCTTGCCGTCCATGCTGGCTATGATAATAATATAATTGATGCAGAAAATATAATCTTAATGCGGAGGACTAATGACAATCATTGTACCTGTGTAAATATATTGCATGTTTTGTGTGTTGTTTATTCATTAATGTCAAGTTAAATGTTCTTGTTACTATTATGTAATAATGAAAATATCTGAATGAAATCTGTTTTAAAGTAGAAATAGTCATACACACATACATACATACACACACATGCACACATGCATACATACATATAGACAGACAGATAAACACTTAGACTGATGTTGAGAATAAACAAGTATAGCAGTATACATAAATAAACAAATCTACTTACCGGCAAGCACTAATGCAAACAAACCCTTGTACAAGTTTATGCCAAGCAACAGTAATAGTAATAGCAACCTACTAGGGACTAGACTTGCGTTGCAAAATCTCTATTAATATAGACTGTGTTAGAATTTCATGCATCAAGATAACATAATTTTTTTCAATGCTAGCAGAAATGCTCTGCATATGTGGGCTTATCATAAGTGGATATACCTAGATCCCCGTACTCATGTTAGTTCAAGTTCACTACTGATGCTAATCGGACCATGGTAAAGGCTTTCAAATCCACATATATTACACGTCTAGTTCCTTATCAGTACAGAAGAATCTATTCTGCCTAAATTTGCTTTTAAATTTTGGAGAAGGTCATGACTGACTGAGGGCTTGAGAGACGGATAAGATAAAGAGGGTTTTGTCCCTCAACTTAACGACTTCCTAATCAAATATCAAATAAGGAACTTAATCTCCCTGGAAAAACGGTTTACCGTTGGTTTCAGCAGATTACCGCAGTGATGTCATTACTCGCATAATATCATAAAATAAAAACATGGAAAGGTAAACGATCTTTGTAGACAAATGTCATGGGAGTTTGTTTTTCCTGTTTAAAGAAATGACTTTATTAGGAACCCTATTGTTGACAACAATGGAAATTCGTCCTGAGGCCATCTCAACATTTCAGATTATATGTTAAAAAGGAGTCAGTTTTAAGATTGGTATTTTCCATATATTTTCAAAAGATTTTCCGCAGACACAACATTGGAAGATCATGTTCCCTTAATGCAAAACAATGTCCTTATAGTTGCCTTTAAGGTCTCGACAGTTCCATTGTACGATAGTGGTCTTCATTATCAATGAAAATTAGAGATGGTGTAATAATTAGGTTAGACCTTTCGTGAGGGAACACATCTATATGCCTATTTATCAAGAGGAGGTACGGAATTAAATTTTTCGCTTGTATGTCTGCAGCTGCCTTGAGGACACGGAGCAGTTTTTTCTGCATCCGTGTCCTCCATGCCGCCCAACCGATTACTCATCTTTATAGGGTCATCTAACACCTTGTTCTGCCTGTTAGTATCTTTTTGTAGTTTGGTGATTTTGGTGTTGGGTCATTTTTGAATATTTTCTGTGTGGAGATTGTGTTTTGAGAGGCTTATACTGTGGAATATTTGAAGGTATTGCTGCTTCAGGTAGACTTTTACTTCCTTTGTAATCTTTCTGGACTGGTCTTTACTATTGTTCAGAAGATTGGGCCATGTAGGGAGGTTCTCTATTTTACAGTTTTTCGGGCCTCTGGGAATTTGATATTTGAGGTGTATTTCACCCTTCGTATTTCCTTCTCCTGTTTCCAGGTTTACTAGCTCCTTCGGGTTGTCCTGATTATCTTTTCCACAGTTCATACAGTGTGGGGTGGCTGTACACTTGGGTTTCCGATGGGAAGAGCCGCCGCATTGGCCACACACAGGGCTTCTGGAGCGTTTGTCTTCGTGGTGACCGTATATCTGACACTTGAAACATCGAAGTGGATTTGGTATGTATAGTTCAACTTTGACCTACAAATTCCAGCTTTTACGACATTGAGTAATGACAGTGTGCTGAAGGTAAATATCATGGTTTGTTGTCCTGCAGATTTCCGCCACGTTTGATACGGATTCGACGAATGGCAGTGACAGAATTGTTCTTTTTGCCTTCGATTATTTCTGTGACGCTGATGCCCGACAAGTCGCGACAGCGATCATGCTTTTGAATGAATTTAGTGACGAGTGAGCAAAAGAGGTTACTGGTATATCATGGAAAGTCTTAATTTTCTTTATATTTTCTGTCTGTCTTCTTCGCTCACAAGCCACAAGCAAACTATTCGATTTTATTTTTTTACGTTTTTGGCTCTGCCAGCAAGCCCAAGTGAAGTCGTTTAAAAAATAAATGGCGATAGTGCGGCAAGCAGTTTTGACGCATCTCTTGATTGGATTACTTGAAGCACGGGAATGAATCCACTCCGCATGGTTCATCGACTGATTTCGACAAAGGTTTTTGTTCATTGAGGCTCTTTGTTTTTATTTTCAGTATGTTTTGTTGTATATTCATCACCCGTGTTAACCCACCCACCATGGAGTCCAACAATCGGACACTTTTCAAGTGGTAGGGATACACAGGTGATATATTCAGCGACTAAAAATAACTCGCGATTGACCCCTTAAGTCACCCTTATCTAGGAGATCTTTTGATGAGGGAAAAGAAAGAGGAAAAAAGATGAAACGTTAGGGGCAACGATGGTATCAGGAGAAATACAGGAGAAAAAAGTAAAGAGTAGGTCCAAAAATATGTACCACCCGTCTAGTAAGAAGTAGAGGCCAATGTAGTGTGTTGCAAAGGAGAATCATTCATGCGTCTCCCGTTTACTGAACTACCAGGATCCTTTCCTTCCTCGTCGCAACCCACTGCCAACAGGATGCCCCTACTCAGTCGAATCTTACGACATACAGCAATGACGTATCGGGCCAATTCAACAACAACGGACAGCAGGGGGACTCGCTCAGCTGACTTGTCTTCTATAGCAGAAAACTCTCTCTGAGATGATTTGTTTTCGATAGTAAAATCTCTGGCTGAGTTGACTTGTTTTCTATTCCAGAAAACTCTCTCTGAGATGAATTGTCTTCAATGCAAAGTAAAATGTTTTTCGATGAAAAATCTTTCATGACCACAGAAGGCTGGTCTTGGTCTACTACGGTTCTGTCCATATCTTCTTCAAAAGTTTATTATATTAATCCATTAAAGTGACAATGAAGTTAGAAAGAAATGTAATTCAAATAAAGAGGACATTTTAAGATAAATAATTGTGAAAATTCCTTCAAAAGCGATTAAAATGTTCTCGAGATATTGAAGTTTTAAAATGTAATGGGATATAAATTCTTTCAATCTCAATATAATGTTCATGGATTCTGAAGATGTCATAAACAAAATAAGATATATTTTTTAAATTGACGGATCTCTTACAATACAATTCATAGGTAATTTTGTTGCGATTTTTGTTTATGTAGAATGGTGCGGAGATGGTGATACACATTCAGATGATACTTGGATGACTGTAATTGTAATGAAAATCGCATTTCTTAAACTCTCGACATTATATTTGACAGATCTAAATTTTTTTTTGCCATTGGACACGTTTTTGAAATAATTTGCTAACTGAGAATTTGTTGAAATAAAGGTTGTGTTCGTTAATTTGGGATGAAAACTCAAATTTAAACTTATAAAAAAAACTAGTTCTGACAGTAATATAAATAATATGCTTCATGTCTCATTGATAAATGAATGTGTTATTTGAAGATTAATGCTATTCAAGAAAAAAGGGTCTTAATTACTACTAAAGGAAACTTATATTTTTCTTGCAAATTAATATTCCTGATCCGCATTGTTATCGGAATCAGGAAAAGGTGATAACTTTGTTATGACTCGAGGCCCCTGAAACAGAACTTTAAATGTTCGTAACTTTCATTACTAGACAGATTTGTATCCAGTTTTCACAGCTGGTAATGTCAGGATGTCTTATTTACTTCTGTCATATTTGTTTTGAAACTTCAATGTTGCTCTAAGGTAGATACTGATACATATTGAAAAACGTTTAATCAAAAATATACGAGATTAAAAACAGGCATTCAGTGGAATTAGTCTTTCAACAAGATGGATATGGGAGGGTTATTCATAATAAAAAGAACAAGCAAACAACAAAACAAAACAAATGCAAATGGCAAGCCTAGTACCCATACAACGGACTAAAGTTATATTCTGTTAACATTAAGTAAATGTAACAATGATTATGTATATTTAATTTGTATTAGATTTTTTCCATTATTATTTTTTTAATAATTATATTTTGGACTTGATCGTGTCCAAAATCATGTTCATTGCGTACCTGATCAGTAACTTCTATTTTGTAAATAATAATACATTGTTAATATTTCCATCTGAGTGTTGGTTAAATATTAAGATCATCATCAATAAAAGAAACCATGCTTATTTGGTTCTGAGTCTAGGTTATTGGAATTAATCCACGAAGAACCTGTTGTACCTGATGTTTGCCACATTTTTTATTATACCTTTCGTAAAAGATTTTGTACAACATGTGTACAACATAGAATTTTCTAAAAATGAACATTGGACCTACATCCCCGCTCTTCTTTAGTGTCATAGTTTTTACTTAATCTTGTTTGCATGAAAAAGTATTCATTCTGGCTTTAATACCTTAGCAGAATAATTCATTTTGTCGTGTTTTCAATTTGATTTCGGTGGAATTATATATTCAAATTATTATTCACTGGAAATACAAAGTGTTTTTCAATTTTATTCTTGGACAGAACATTAATTTGGAATTATAATGAGTTCAGACAAGAATATCTTGGTTGATATTAATATGTTTTCTTAGAAGAATGTTAACACATCATTACACTTTAGGACACGGGTACATTAATACATTTAAGACTACAGGCACATCAACACCTTCAGCTCTGGACCATATTTCGAACACCACTGGAAGTTAGTTAGAACTTTATTCAATAGGACTGTTGATAGAACGTTTGGATTATTTGTGATTCACAATACTGTAAGTTCTTATTAAATTTTCACTTTGTATTGGATGGAAATAAATTATCTGTTGAATTTTACAAAACTTATTGTTTTTCGCTCTTTTCTATTGCTTGGTTTAAGACATTAGAGTCATAATACAACTATTTGCTGTGTTAAGATGAAAATAACTTTTTATATGTAGATAACGCCACCAACATTATAGTATTGCATAGTACCATTTGGAATAAGGGTCGTTTTCAGCTACCACTCGCATTTTCTTATATAATGTTTGTTACATGCGTAAAGTGGTATTTATTGTATTTTTGACACAAGTTTTATGTTCATTTTCCTGTCTCCATGGAAAGAGTTTTTAAAAGAATTTAAAAAAACATACAAAAATAACATTTTTCAACTGTTCTTTTGTATTTTTCTTTAATTGACTTATCTATAAATTATGCCCTAAATGTAGTAATTATAGTTAAAATATAGTTTTCTTAATAAATTGTACCCAATGGTATGATGTGAGTTTCATCAATGCTAAAACTGACCCGTTAGGCGTCCCATACAAAATATTAGCAAGAGGTCATTGTTTTCCCTATTTCGACTGATTCATTTGCAGGTAGTTTTCTTCATTAAATATATAGTTAGCTAATTTTAAGTCAAGCTCCAGACGTTTAAGTGGGCGGATCTTGTACAGTTCTTGTTTTCCATTCTTCTTTAAGAGCTTATGTCCCTTCACTGTGCAGTATATTAGTGTTCAGGATGTAACTTGAAAGGAAACAATTATTGTATTTAGCTGGTATGGTTCCCTTGCTTTGCTTTATACGAGAAAATCTATCTTGTCATGAAGATAGATTGATAATGTGTGGACATGTGATGTAACGAAATGATTCAAATATTCAGATATCCTTTCTGTGCGATGCCCATTACCGGAAATTATAGGTCTTCCCAGGTGTCCTTTTTTGTAGGTTTTCCGGCTTAAGTAATCTTTGGATTGCTGTTACATGTCTACGCTTCTTCACTAACATTTGCAATAGTTTTTGCATAGTCCAGTACTGTGTCTTGGTCCAGGTTTTGGTAGAACATGGAGTCGCTCAGTTGTTTGCTTGCCTCATTCAAACAAATTTGAAATCCGTCATTCTGTCAAGCGACGACCATTAATAGATTAATTGCTTGTCCTGAAAAGGTTTGAATCACTTAGATTTTTTTTCGCTTTAAATACCAACAAGAAAGTTTGAATCAATTAGGCTTATTTTCCCGTTATGTACCTACGGAACGTTTGAATCCATTAGGCTTATTTTCCCTTAAATACCTACATTTCTTATCTACAAAAACGTTTGAATCAATTAGTCTTATTTTGCCTTTAAAAATATATGCAAGAAAGTTTGCATTAATTAATCGTATTTTCCATTTGAAAATCAAATATGCCTCTTTTCAGTTTAAATAAATAAAAGTTTGAATCAATTATTCCTATATGGATTATAAATACGTACGGAAAGTTTGAATCAATTATACCTATTATTTAAATACCTAAGAAAAAATTGAATCAATTAGGCCTATTTCCCCTTTAAATGTCTACAAGAAAGTTTGAATCAATTGGGCTTATTTTTTCTTTAGATGCCTATGGACAGTTTGCACCAATTCGGCTTATTTTTCCCTTTAAACACCTGCAAGAAAGTTTGAATCAATTGGTCTTATTGTAACTTTAAATACATACGGAAAGTTTGAATCAGTTGGGCGTATTTCTCCTTTAAATAGCTACAGAATGCTTAAATCAATTAGGTTTAAGCTATTATCTCTTTAAACATCTACAGAAGTTTAGAATCAGTTAGTTCTTTTGAATAACTACGGAATGTTTAAATCAGTTAGACTTATTTTCCCCTTAAATAAATGCATGAAAGTTTAAATCAATTAGGCTTATTCTCTCTTTCAATACCAATAAGAAAGTTTAAAATGTATGTCTATTTTAAGATTAAATAAATACAAAAACGTTTGTATCAATTATTATTACTTTTGACTTTAAATACCTACAGAAGATTTGAATCAATTAGGTTTATTTTCACTTTGAATAAATGCAAGAATGTTTAAATCAATTAGTCTTATTATCCCTCTATATACCTACGGAAAGTTTGAATCAATTAGGCGTATTTCTCCTTTAAATGCATACGGAATGCTTAAATCAGTTAGGCGTATTTCTCCTTTAAATGCATACGGAATGCTTAAATCAATTAGGCGTATCTCTCCTTTAAATGCATACGGAATAAGTAAATCAATTAAGCTATTTTCCCTTTAAATACCTACAAGAAAAGTTTAATTAATTCTGCTTAATTCCCTTTAAGTACCTACATAAAGTTTTATTCATTTAAGCTTGTTTTCCCACGAATAACTACAGAACGTTTAAATCAATTTTGCTTATTTTCCCTTTAAATCCCCACGGAAAGTTTAAAACATTTAGGCTTATTTTCTTTTTAAATACCAACCGATAGTTTGCACCACTTGTTCTTATTTCCCTTTAAATATCTACAAGAAAGTTTGAATCAATTAGATCTATGTTCCCGTTAAATACCTACGGAATATTTAAATCAATTAGGCTTATTTTCCCTTTAAATACATACAAAGAAGTTCGAATCAATTAGGCGTATTTTCCCTTTGAATACCTATGGAATGTTTAAATCAATTAGGCTTATTTTCCCTTTAAATAGCTACAGAAAGTTTAAAATAATTAGGCTTATTCTCCCTTTACATAACTAAGAAATGCTCGAATTAATTGGCGTTATTTTTCCTTTAAATTCTCACAATAATTCTAAATTAATAATGAGTATTTTCCCTTTATGTACCTACAGAAAGTTTAAATTAATTAGCCTTATTTTCGTTTTAAATAAGTACGGAAAGTTTGAATCAGTTCTGATTATTCTACTTTTAAATACCTACTTAAAGCTTGAATCAATTGGCTCTTTTCCTTTAAATACCTACAAAAAGTGTTAATCAATTAGGCCAATGTTTCCTTTAAATGCCTACGGAATGGATATGCTGACTTTTCTTTCCTGATATATGGAACATAGCAGAATAGGCTATGGTTTGTACGACTACAATCAACTGCGCGAAAAGGGCGTGCGATATGTTCTGTTATCATAGTCCTCATTAACTTGCCTCTACATTTCCTTGTTTTTTGGGTAACAGAACATAACATATCATAGTATGGTAGAAGTCTTTCTCATATATATATATATATATATATATATATATATATATATATATATATATATATATACATATATACATACATACATACATACATACATACATACATATGAAAATGCAACAAGTTTGATTTATCTATTGGAATACTACAAAAACGACATACAAGACTAACGTCTGACTTTTATTAAGTTAACTGACAAGGTAAACGAATTTAATAACCGAGTTGGTCTGACTGGAAAAATGTATGTCTGAAAATGACTAGTTCAGTCTTTGTTGTATCAAACCGGTCAAAACTACTAGTTACCGGTACAAAATGATTCAAATATCGTTGCAATTTTATCTAATTATTGTTGCAACGTGATTCAAATATCATTGCAACGGTCCTTAATTACCGTTGCAACGGTACCTAATTATGGTTGCAAAGCAAACCTTTTGTTGATTCAACGGTAATGTTTGCAATCGCAAAGATATAATGCTTGACATAAACAATCAGAAGAATTTAATTTGAAACTCGTGTACAAAAAACATGAGAGCAAAAGTGTTAACAAGGAGCGCGGAACATGAGAGCATGTCCTTCTTTTAGCTATTGCACATCAAGTAAACAGAATAATATTCAATCTTGAAGCAAGGACGGAAAGTTCGCAGCTAAAGAAGCCTCTAAATAGACTTAAGTCATTTACTGCCAGCTCGTACTATTTTAGGGGTGTACGGGATTATCTTTATGTGCATGAGAATGTATTTAAAGCCATATCAAACTGTACGCATATACTGTAATGATAGTTCTTTTTGGCGTGGATGGTGGTTAACACATCAGTGGCTACTTTATGTCGAGAAAATTGAAGTTTAGATACACCTAAACAGTCGAACAAGGCTGGACTGAGTGGGTATCGAAGATTCCGACGCACTACGGAGCTCTGAGTGGCCAAGTGGTCTAAAGCGCTCACCGTTACGGATCACTGCCATCTCACCTCTGTCTTCGTGGGTTCGAGTCTCGGGTTTGGACAATGTGGGTATGTGAGAAAACTTGCCGATAGCTTCTCGTGGGTCGGTGGTTCTTTCTGGTGTTTTCCCGGGTTCTTCCTCCACCATTTATACTGGCCGCCATGTATAGCCTATCTTGTACTGAAAAATGGCGTTAAACCCTTCAACAACAACAACCGACGCGCTACCTATTTAGCTACCTCGACTGCCAAGCCTGAGTAAGGTCATGCGTTATTTAATATGTAAACAGGCTATTGTTTCTGTTACTGCTTCTATCCATTGTTTTAAATTCATTGACGTACTACGAGCTGATAATCATCATCATCACTGACATCATTGCTTGACATCAAGATATATAAAAGTTGCAAGAACCAGACAGCTGCTGATAAGGATCAGAACATACGGTTCCAGTTCCAGTAGCATCGAAATTATAAATATCACAATTGTTTTTCTTGGCAACTATTCTCGTAGATGCTGCTGAAAATAAAAATAATAATATATGCTTTCAAAAACATTTCTGCCATCTTAAATTAGTCAACACAACTATTTTGGTGTACTTAAACTGCCAGCATCTTTGCATCAATATCCAAATATAATGGCAAAGCTAAATGTTGGTGATGCGGTAAGTTTTGCCGTTGGAAGGAGAATACATTTACCGTTTCAAAAATATTTTAAACACTGGGGTCATTGGAATAGCATCGATGTACCGTTTTTGTTGCTGCAACGATTTTTGTTTATGTTTGCAACGGTAGTTTTAGCATTGACAGAAACTACTGTTACAACGGTGATATAACCTTTACAGCCGTAAAATGTTTTGCGATTATGTAGATGAAATAACATGTTGCATATATCGACATTACAACTGAAATTAAGACTTAAAACTCAAAGTTTTAATTTAGTAACGTGACAAATTGCAGGGTCTCAATTTAAAGCGTTGAATAAATTTATTTATTTTAACTTAATTACGATTGAATTGAAACTTGGCAACATCAGCATGTTACTATCAACATCACCATTACTAACATCGTTAATAACCATACGATAAATTGTAAGCAGAAAACAGGGTTATTAATTAACCAACCCCATTGTCATCTAATTCATAAAATACAGATAAAACAACTAATTTCCTACCGAATGGAAAAGAGAGGCAAACTAAAATTAATCGAACCAGAGGTATTAAGGTTGCGATTAATTGACATCCTGTTTTCTAAACTTCTGATACAATATCACCTAACTTTAAGAAGTATTTTCCAGAAGCATGGAATTATTGAAATAATGAAATGAATATAAATGGACCGAGTATCATCATCATCGGTTTTTGTTTGCTCTTTACATAGACAAACATACCGAAAGGAAAATGAGAAGAATAATGCATTGGTTATATATAATTAACAGAAATGCACATGCTACGAATCTCTAGAAGTGCATCTTCTCTTTAGGAATTCTCGCATGAGAACACCATACTTAATTAATGTAAGGCGCACTCCTGCATAATCCTCCAATACTTAATTATTTTACACATAATTATTAATTTTGCGACATAAATAATATTTTATATGCATTGTGAAACATAGCAATCAAGAACACACAACTGTGAAGGTTTCTTCCATCGCATGTCTTTCAAACCTTGACAATTTGAAAAAGCAACTTTTGCTAAGAAAAGAACCAGTGTAATACAGATACAGAGAACACCGAAGCAGACATTATAAAATTTTTATTAGTATTTCGGGTTCATCTATCTATCCGATAACATTGGAGAATTACCTACCCAGAAGATGTTGAATACAGTCCTCATTTAATATATTGTAAAGGAACACACAGACGAATGTCAAAATTATTTATAATATGTGTCAAAAATAGTTGTCTTTGTCTCACAGTGCTTTGAGAGTAAATATTATGCATGCATTATTACTTTTATGTAAGAATAACTGCAGTGTTTACAAACAAATATGATATTCCTTGAAACCGTTATGATAACGTTTGCAAGAAATGTTATTAATTGTAACTATTATTATTTTAAGACTTTAGCACAAAATTGAGGGCTTTATTGAAGTTTGAATATTGTTTAAATCTTTTGTAGGACATGTCAGTTTGGCACAAGCTCCCATTACTATGAGTAACATATTTTGTCATTTGTTTCCATTGTTTTTGTCCTGAAAATATTTTATCTCTAACAAGTAGTTCAATAAATTCATAAATATTATATTTCAGCAAAATGCTACATATAACCGGAATTAAACCTTTCTGTTTTGTAAACATATCTTGTATAAAGATACATTTAGAATCGGAATTAAAACATGCTTTTAGATGCTGCATTTTCAGGAAGATGGCATAATTTACCTATACATTTCTTTCCCCTTTCATTAATTTCCGGTACAGTTCTCTTTATCCCTAGTAAATTAGAACTCATTCCTGACCGTCTGGTGTGAGGAAAGCCTTGGCGAATTAAGATACAATGAGTCTGATATTGACCAAATTTCACAACATTAAATGGCTGATGGTATCACAATTTAGTTTGTTCGGGATGACGTACGTAAGAGCATTGGCTTTAGCTTCATACATGCCATTACATACAAGAGAATAAAATGATTTTCTGCCTTTAGTAGCGACCCTGTCTACTTTCACAAAACATTTCATATTGTAACACACAGGAATTCCAACATGCTCGGTTACATCAAAATAGGTATAATATGATTGCCTATTCTCCAATTAAACTTCGCGAGTGTTGTTTGTCTATTCTGATTAAAAAACCAATACACAACTTTTACTGACGTTGAAGGTGAACTATTATCTGATGTAACTGAGTCCATACTTGAATCTTTAACTGGGCAAATTGCTGTACCCATAATTTAGGCAATATCTTTAACTGGGTAAATTGCTGTATCCATAATTTAGGCAATACTTGTAACCAAAATATAGCTACAAAATCTACGTACAAAATTACGTGCAAAATGTACCTACAAAATTCCATGCGAAGTATAGAGGATTGAATGAATACATTGTGAGAAAGAATTATTGGACTCCCAATAATGTATGATCTATCACCAACGATATTATTGCATAGGATTTGTACACACTTATGGACAATGCATGATTTTATCACCAAGAGTGATCCAAGAATAGAATTTGTATAAAATTATGATTAAAGTATGTTTCATCCACAAATAGGGTGTATGTATTATTGATTTTCACTCATTTGGCGATACTGAATTATTGATTTAACTGTTATAGTGATATTGAATATTGACTCAAAAATGGAACACGCGTTTTTCATAGTGTCCAGTGGACCCAGTGGTCCGGAAGATTTGGTCCCTCACTGTGAGTAAACCAATACCGACGTCGAAACCAAACTCAGTATTTTTGAAATGACCACGGATAAAAATAAACCACCCTTAGGGAACACTGAATTGAGCACGTAAGTTTTGTTTATATATAATGCATAAACAGTTGACTACACAGAATTTCATGACATTCATGAAATTCATCCAAGGATGTTTTTTCTTCTTTCGCCTGCCGGTCTAATGCTTTTATTTATATCTATTGATTGCATCTCCTTTTCCTTTGGTACAGTGATCTGCTGTCTTTGTACGAATGTAGGTTCTAATGCATGGCTGTCTCCAAGTCTATCGAATCTGCTTTGAAATTCTTCTTTTATCGTTGATATTGGTTCTAATGGATTTTAGGATAGGTTTTAACGTAATCTGCACTGTGGAAAGTATCAAATAGCAATTGGACAACTTGCAAGTAGACTTCATTTTATTATTGGTCTTCATCTGTCATTATTTGCTAATTAAATGGAAGGTGAGCATGACAAACTCAAAGATAAAATGAACGTTCGGAACGTAATCTCATACAAATGAAAGATCCATGTAGAGCTGAAAGTGTCAAACAATTTGATAAGAGCTCGAAAGAATATAAGCGAGATAAAGCAGAGAAACTGAAGATAGAAAAGAAGGAAGATATGGACGAAGATAAACCTACATCAGTTGTAGAGAAAGATCAAACATGCATTGTGGACTGGGTGTTGGAGCAATTATAGTTGCATTATGGCAATTATTAGGATGAAAGAGTTTGGCTCTGTGAAACCCGCTGTTGCACAACCTGTGAGAAATGAAAATTCGTTACCAGATATGTTGTGACTGAGTAGTGTGGTATGAGAGGTATCGGAAGTATCTGGGAAGTACCTGAAAACTATATTTCCAGTGCTTTGCAAGCTTTACAAAATATAAGACCTGGAGAAATGCCAAACAATACTTGCAACCATTCGAACATATGACAAATGTTCAAATAACTGCCCTAGAGAATGGTATGGAGGAAGAAAAAATATCTTTGGAAAATCAAGCAACTCTGCTATTACAGCTTCAACAATTACAGAAAAATGATTAAACGATAAGTGGAAAGAAAAAGATGAAATATTTAAAACGTTAGTTTGTGACTTTAAAGCTGGTTTTTGAGAAGTTGCCTGATACCCAGACAGCTATAACCAATAGGTCTTGGTAATTAAGGAGGAAGAATGAATTTGAATAAGTCAATAGATTGATAGCTATAAGCAATATTCGTTCGTAGTCGCAGAGGAAGAAGGACTTCGAATATATCGACAGACGGACAATGGACTTAATGAACAACATTGATGATGACAGCATATGATCTACCTATATTGGATCTCAGAGAGAAATTTAAGTTGCAATTCATCAGATATTGGCAACTCTCAGAAATGCGCGCGCGCGCGCGCGCGTGTGTGTGTGTGTGTGTGTGATTTGGATTTTTAATGTAGTTTTAACTAATTTTCAGTCATATCACTATGATGTCTGCAGTGTGACAATTTATAGCAATATCTAGCACTGTGTTATCATGCTGCAGACATTTAGCATGATGTCCCAATCAGTCACATTATCCAGGCACCAGGCCTACCAGTCCTAACACTAACCTCTTAATGTCGAGCGCCTAGCGAGGCAGCTGTTTGTACCATTTTCGTAAGTCTTTTCAAGTCATTTTTGCATTATTTTGAAATAACTCTCCTTGATTTAATTTTATTCATCTTTTCCGTTTTCAGTTACATATTTACTCGTTGTCTCTTTTTGTATGTTCGATTTACAATAGATGTGTTAAAATTCCAGTTTGTACTCTTGCAATTCTGCAGACTGGACGTTTGCGTCAACTTAGGTGATGTGCCTGGAAACATCCGAAAGTCCTAATTCTTTTTCCAGCTCATTTATATCCATTTATTTAACGATAAATTACTCCGAAGTCTATATGTACCGCTATCCCGCAAGGGCATGTCCCATACAGCGGCGAAGAAGGTGTCATAATTATTAATGGAAAGAGGTTGTTAGAAGCAAAATAGTTCGAACCAAAGAAAGCTACAGATTAAATGGGTATGTACTTATGAAGAGACTTTGCTAAATTCAGTTGGAACAAAACGCTGGTGATTAACACAAATGAACCATCTCACCTACAGGTAAGAGAAGCTAAGACTTAAATTGAACAATTCTTGTGAAAGAATTCAAAGCAGAGAACTCCCACTTGCACTGAAAAGAGTGTTCGTTACGCAAAAGAAAAGAGAATTAAGAACTAATGTAAAATCAAATCCAGAATTTATTAAAAAAAAAAACAAACATTGATGTTAAATGTATAAAAACATATTCATTCAGGAGATTAAAATAGACATAAGCATCGAAACAATCCCATACAAAAATGTATTGTAAGAACAGTTGTATCGTTTTCAAAGGAAGTCAGCGCAATTAGTTGGACCTTTAATACAGCTGATGAGAGTTTACAGAAAAGAACATTGAAAGGAATAATGAAACATCGGGGAAAAGTTACCGTTAGAAGAAAGACATAGAAACCCGTGGAAACAGAAAAGGTAATCAATATCTGCAATAGCCATTGAAGTGGGTATGGTAATATCAACTGTTCGTCTGTCTGGAACAAATTTTGGGAAAGGTTTAACAGGAGGTGTGGAGGCGGCGTTCCTCCATCAGTAGGTAAAGACGATTTGTTAGTTTACACAACTTTAAACAGCATAATAAGTATTGGTACTTTTTTGGAGTTGTCCTCCTCCCCCCACCACCACCACCAAACAACAAAAAACACCCCCAACCCCCAACCCCAAGTAACAGCATTGCCTGTCACGGGTAGTGAGAGTGTTGGGTAAAGTGATTCTTTCTTGTCTGAACATCTTGTTTTACTTGTGTTATCATTATTGTGCTTGCTGTTTCAGTTTAGTCTAATTTCACTTTTGATTTTGATAAATATCTATGTTTGAAATATAGCATTGTTGTTCTAAAATATAGCTCCATTAACTTTGAAACAGTACATAATACTATCAAAATAGATTGTAGTAGATGTAATGCTTATACCACTGCACCCAATATGCAAATTACATAATACTCGGATTTATTCTTGCAATACTTGCATTTGTTAACACGTTGATATCTTGGAGAAAACGAAAATCCAGACAGATGATTATGGAATAATTTCATTATCTGTGAACGTTTTCCAGTATTTAACAGCACTAGCGTAGTTGGGATGATGTTTTCAAGATGTCCACACATCTGAAGGCGTTAGGACGCCAAAATCTTGGCATGCAGTTTTATGTACTTCTGGTTATTTGTAAATCAAGTCATTTCGTTTAAGGGGATATGTTACAGTAGTTGCAGATCTATTTTGTGTGTTCTTCTTGTTAAATCAAATCTAACTCAGATTCTAAGCGAACGACAAGTATATTCTTTACATTCTATTACTTTAAGACCAGATTCTGTCATTTTAGCACTAGATTTTATTACTTTAGTAATGGAAGTCTCCAATATTTCCCTAGGGTCGACAAACGAAGTATTACATCTATGTTTGTAATAAGTCTATTAGTTCGATTCAATAAAAATAATATGCATATGGCCCTTTTTGTTTAAATACAGCTAGCCTTCATTCACTGTTTTTCCACATTCACATATAGTGCATTTCGCACTTGCTTATGTAATGTGTAAGTATTTTGCTTAGTTTACCATTCTTTAATCTTCGTATTTTATTATCTTTATCTGTTGCCATAATGTAATGATATTTATGTAGACAGCCAGAGTCTAAGAAATGTAGTAACGATATCTTAAACAATGTGGGTTGTCAAATGTTAAGAATGAAACAAAAGCATCCAGAGCATACTTTGGGTCTGATAAATGGTCTTTAGGTGTTATCTAGAAGTAATGACAAATGGTCTTTAGGTGTTATCTAGAAGTAATGACAAATGGTCTTTAGGTGTTATCTAGAAGTCATGACAAATTGTCTCTAGGTGTTATCTATAAGTCATGACAAATGGTCTTTAAGTGTTATCTAGAAGTCATGACAAATGGTCTTTAAGTGTTATCTAGAAGTAATGACAAATGGTCTTTATGTCTTATCTAGAAGTAATGACAAATGGTCTTTAGGTGTTATCTAGAAGTCATGACAAATGGTCTTCATGTGTTATCTAGAAGTCATGCAAATGGTCTTTAGGTGTTGTCTAGAAGTCATGACAAATGGTCTTCATGTATTATCTAGAAGTCATGCAAATGGTCTTTAGGTGTTGTCTAGAAGTCATGACAACTACTTCATATGAGGGATTTATGTTGAAGTGTTCCCATTCATAAGGTCCAATCATATAAGCTGCTTCAAATAGTGATGTTTGAAATTTAACATTTTCCTCTATCAACTCTATTTCTATTTTAATTGCTGATTCACCTTGTGAAGCTTATAAGATCTTTGAATTATACTGCAAATTTAGCCTAATACAAATTTGTGAAATTTCCAAAATCATATCCTTTAAGAATTCTTTCTTCTTTTTTGTACTGTCGTAACAACATTTCTTTCAGAGCTGATGCTGCTTATTGTAACATTAGCATCATTGAAAATAAACTGTATATTCCATTCCTTCTGAATCTCTGAAGTATTTATTTTGGTGTTTGAAATCAATAAATTAGTAGATTCATCCTCATGAATGCTTTAATTCGACATAAGTATTTTTGATTACACCTTTATCCTATCGAACTTGTAAACATGTAGACGTATCTCTAGATATTGACATTGTTGTTTTCATGTCAATCTCTTGAAATACTTCTATCACTCTGAAAAATGTTCAATTTAGCATTATGAAGATTTGGGTCATTGTTGGGGTTGTGTACAAAATTCAAACTTTTATAGAATTATAGAGCATATTGTATTGTCATTATAAGTAATCGTTTATTTTATATAAATACGGCATTGTCGTACCAGTGAAATTTATAAACACGTGTCAAACGTCCCATGAATCTAAAAATTGTCATTTTCTATTACGTTCATACAATTCACCAATTTATGAACTTTATTCAATACACGTGTCAACAGTTGAACGAGTCCGGAAATAAATTTGGGATTGTTCAGCCCTTTCATCTACCGTTTATACTCGCTGTGTCTGTGCAGTTTGTTAGAAATAATTAGTAGAACAAGCAACATAGACCCTCATCTGCATGCACATTATGCTACCGCAGATCATGATCTTTGTTGTTTGTAATTTGACTAGACGTATAAACGAGTATAAACGGTATAGATTTTGTTCTACATCTTTGTCCACTGACTTTTCGATCAGCATACCTATGCTTTACACCTACACCGCGCTGTCTTTCTTAATATGGAACTTTTGTGTAACTGTTAAAGCCAGCAGACAACATTTCATTACTAATAATAGCAATCATTCAAAATGGTTTAATATTTTTTTTTTTAAAGCTGTAAAATACATTCTGACTGGACTAGTGATTTTAGAGATTATATATTTTGAACATTGATGTTCTCCTTATAACGGATCTGACATACGATTACAATGCAAGTAAACGTGATTGAGCTTCACGGCGGTAATTCCACATACTTTAGTAGGACTAGTAATGGTAGAGATAAACATACACCAGTTTACATGTCCGAAGTCATATTAAGCTGCCAGTAACCAACACCTACAATGCATTGCTTCATTTGACTTAGATTATAGTCTTGGATTTGCGTAATGCAGCACTGTAAATTGGTTTATTGATATTTGAGCAGATTACGAGTCTTAACGAGAAAAAGAGAGGGAATATAAATACATGTACTATGAATTCAGTATGCAATTTAAAAAAAAAAAAAAAAAAAAAAAAAAAAAAAAAAAAAAAAAATTACCTTTTATCTTCTTTTATCTATGCCATTATTATTAGATTCTCTTTTCACCTGCATGAAACATTACTATATATTTTATTCTTTTTTTCTTATTTTAAAAATTTCTCTGCTAGTTTCTCGTGCCAACCTGGTGCGATACCGTCGAGTAGGGTCTATTTTGCGTTCACTGGGATTAGGGCGTATCTATTATACCGCTGCAAGTATTGATCAAAATAATTTAGTTTCATAAACAATTAGATTGTCTTAATTGAAAAATGTATTATTAGTCAGAGTTCATTAAGACAGTTTGAAAACAACAGACTTTCTTACTGTCCGAGTCCAGTTCATATATATTCAACGAGTATGTTTGAAGTTTAGTATAATACATTAGCTGACTGAAATTTATGAACCGAAGTTGGTCAGTTGATAACATCTTGGGCGCCCTATATTAATTATCACACGCATTCACGCATTTCGTGAGCAAAAGGTTTTGTCATGTGCGGGGATGTAACAATTAGGATTAAAAAATAATCAATCCAAGTTTGTTTCACCGTCATCTGACCTTATATCGCCAGGATCCGTCTGTGTGCGAACAGCTATGGAACTATGTATTCGGTCCGGACTGGGTATGATGCCTTGCGATTAGATCCTTGCATGGCACGGTTTACGATGAAACAAAAATAAAAACTGCATTAAGATTATCAATCAGATCGATTTTTCCTGAAGATTTGAAGTGATCTAATCATTGTTTTATATAAATCAAACGCTTCTCGGCCAAAATATTGACATCGGATGTACGAAAGAGAAGAAAACGACTAATAGCCGAGATCATGTTGAATCTAAGAACTGAATGGTGTCTGATAGAGATGTATAACAATGCGTGCAATAAAAGCTTTTAGATCAAAGAAGAAAAAAATATTCAATCTGACATTTAGTCTATTAGTACCTGATACACTTCCGATTGGAAACAAAGGAGAGATTACCAAGTTCTTTAATAATTATATATAGCTAACGTCAAATTATTTTATTACGTGCAAGGCCTATTGGTAAGATTGCGCAAAGGCTTTGTGTCCAGTTAACCTCTTTGTCTATAAAACGTTCAAATGTAACTTTTATAAGGAGACGGATGTGGTGGTGTCAATTAGTATTGCATCAAGTATTTTACCTACTTGTTTAAAGCCTGCCATAAGGAGACCAATATCACGTTTAGTCTAAACGTCACAGAAAAGACTGACTTTGTTGTTCAAGATCAACTGCAAAATTCCGACGAAGAAACGATGGTCTTGCTCTATTAATTGTGCTTAATATAAACCATACGCTTGAAATGTTTGCCGAAAATGACACTGTTGGAAAAAAAATTCTTTAGGCAAATGACCTAGCCTTATAGCTGAATAAATAAAACCAAGACGTTTGCATGTCTTATCGTATTGACACCTTATTAGAAACTTGACCAAAACAATTTAATATTGTTTCTATCTGTTGTGAAGTTTAGCTAAGCATCCTGCGTTATATGACCTCGGGCCCTATATTTCGACTAGTCAGTTATTATAGGTTACTGCATTTGTATGGGAAAATTTGAAAGAGTTTATCTGAGCAATACAGCATTACCTTGGGAGTGAAGTATTACTCAAAAAGAAAACAACAAAAAACAAACGAGTTCATATTTTCACAAATGCAGTAACCTTTTTATTATATACTCATTTTGTTTTTTCTACCTAAGGCTTAATAATTTAAACAACGCTACAAGAAACAAAGTAATTGAATTTATGCTGTATTCGAATACAAAATAAATACACAACCGTAGATTCATCAATATACAGTAGCAATTCAATGCGCACATAGCTCCCTCCAGTGACCTTGGAACTTTGTCGCGCGCTCGTGTTGAAACAAAAGTTCTCGTTTTGTTCCATTTAAAATTGGAATTTACACTCATAGTGTGAATGAATGCCAGTTGGTTTGGAATGAATGGACCTTTTTGTTTTTCTGTCGATCCAGCTTTTTTCTCCTTTTCTGCTTGTGATGGAATGGATTTATTAGCTGTGCCAATTCCGGACGATGCACATGTGATCATAGCAGTGGGTGGACTGTATTCAATCAACTGCATCTGTGTTTCTGCTCTGTCATTGATTTTTTTGAAATCATAATGTGGGAAAAATATGAATTCTTTTAATTAAAATTATCAAAACGACGCAATGGAATATCACATTCATTTCGTTTCGAGTGTAGCAGGGAGAATGTGATTTCTGTTGGAAATGTATTCAAAATTTACAGTTCAATTTTGCGGTACGTATCAAAAGTATGGAATCCATTACATGGGTCATGTAATTTGGATTTGCAGAAAATTAAGATGCAAAAGTGTAAGTACATTTATTGCTATTCGTATTATCAGCTGAAGACGACATATGTATATGCCCTGTCACTTGCATTCTCGCTGTTGCAGTTGGTCCAGCTATGTACATGACCTGTATGGCTACTATCGCTATTCTACTAGGAGTATACTGAGTAGGCGTAGATCCAAAACATTGTATCAAAAAAGTTAAATTTGGAAAATTGCAACAAGTAAAATGTTACATCTCTGATAAATATACGATAGTCCTTGGCCTCAATATGCTTTTCTTTGCTATGTTAATAGACCATAGAGAGCACTGGTCATAGCCTGAGCCATTCTAATATAACAAAAGGAAAGCGGGTACTACATGAGCGTACATTGTTTGTTTACAAAGTAGTTCCTAATACACTATGCTAGTTTTAGACACACGTGTCGTGCAGCTCGAAGCCGTGTAATATGGAAAAGTACTGCACGATTCTGTCACTGTAAAGTTAATGTTAACTTAAAGTTAACTTAAAGTTAAAGTTATACTCCTTTCTGTCTTCCGTTAACATTACACTGTCAGAATCGTTCAGTATTATACGATACTGAACACCTTGATATTGCACGCACGTCCACGACACATGTACGTAAAATTAGTATAGTGTATTAGGAACTACTTTGTAAACAAACCATGTACACTCATGTAGACTTTAGGTTTTAGTTTATCAGATTTGTTTGTGGATAAACTAAAGCAACCTTTTCGGCAATTTGAAAGCAGAGATGATAAAATGAACAATGTAGATGAATTTACTGAGTCACAAATGAAACTTTCAAACAAGCAAATGAATGAACATGTTATTCGCAATGTCCACAACAAACGTGAGAGACACATTATTGAAATTACCATTCTGATCATTTAAACATTTATTTAGGAGATATGTTCGTAACTTTTTGTTAATGGAATGGTTCAAACTATGACCAGTGCTATCTGGGGATATATAACAATAGCATATCTATCAGAGACGTACCATTTTGTAAGTGAAAGTAATAAATTCGTGGGGAAAAAAATGCAACTGAAGGTTTTGGTAGAAAAGTAAGGGACTCGGAGCCAATAAGCCAAGACGACGAAGAATTCTTACGGACTAACACACCAGCTGCTTTGCAATTTTCCGCGTTAACTTGGTTGATACAAGGTTTAGGATTTAGGCTAGCGATAGACGCCATACAGGTCATAACATAGCTGGGGTCCCTACAAAGAGCATGCAATTGACCAAGCATGAACATGTCTTCTTTAGCTGGTAATAAGAATGGCAATGAATATGCTTACATTTTTGCACCTTGAATTTCCACAAAATGTACTTTCAAAGTTCTGCAAATCCGAATTACATAAGCTATGTCATGAGTTCTAAAGCTCGATTGCACATTTCGAAAATGAACTGTAATTTCGACTTCATTTCCAACTGCAATAATATTCTCCTTACTGCACCCAAAAATGAACTAAACGTGATAATCCAGAGTTTATAAACAGTGCATCATTTAGTTTTTGTACTTTGTAGTATTGTAGTTTTTGTACATTGTATCTGAGCTATCCAGGACCGACGTGCGGCTACACAAACGTACGGATGGAAGGTCTTACAGACAGACAGACATGGGAGAATCAACATTTGAATCAGACTGTTAATACTGGCAATATCATACTATTTTAGTTTGAATAATGGTATTGAAGTACTATTATCGGACGAATTTTGATTTTAAAGCCAAAATATTGGACCTATTATCCTGTTCGATTAATTTAAACAAACAACACTGAAACCGCTTGAAACCACTTTAAAATGAAATACATGCCAGTACATTCAGTATGTCGCAGAGTGGTCAATCATTTTCGACAGAACATTTTACAGCATCAACAGTAAAACATTGCCTACCAAATTTGCAAAGATAAAATGATAATAATAAATGCTCTTTACCCCCTTTCCATGCGTCTTCCACAGCTATCTTTAAAGTGAAAAAATACCCCTTGGAACCGCAGCACGTATGCAGGGTAGAAGTCTTTACTGCGTCACTGTGCTGCCTGAGCCATCCCATTCAGCCGGCACAGTAGGAACACGTGCAAAAGACTGTTTCGAGTTATTTTATCAATGTTCCGAGTATGTTGGACGTTCTGCACAGTGAATCAAGTAACCCATACAAACAGACGTTTCTAACAAAATTACACCCCACTCCTGCTGGTCAGTTGTTTTTTTTAATGAAGATCGATTGTGAATCAATCTTGATAAGATTCGTGCTAAATTTGGATTCCATCTAAATTTCGTAGAAATTCTAGGGCTTAAATGCCATAAAATACATAGAAGTAAATTTAATGAGGTTTGTGAGGTTTAACGCCAATTGCTAAATGGAATACAAAATCTGAGAATGAATGAAATACGTTTTTATACTTGTCTTACAAGGTAACCAGATGCCAAACACCTTTGTCCACTGACAGCTGTTGTCCAGATATTTAAAACAATTATGTAATTAGTGTCTGTCAGTAGTTATATCGATTTCGCTCATTAATTGATACAAATATCACGTTAAACCAAATAATTGTGCATGACATTTTATATTTTTATGAAAATCCATACATTAGCCTGTGAATAAATACTTTAAAACTATCATCACGTCAGAAATTAAACTGAATTAATAAGATCAGCTGTGACGTATGCATTATTTCTGTATAATTTTCAGATCTTGAGTCCACAGGCTGTTTGTTTAGTTCTTAAAGTGTTGTCATTTGTCGGTCAAATTTCAATACAAATTTATAGAATAATTGCACTTTGTCATTCTTGGGTCATTGAGATTTCGAGATAAGCGAGTTGCTTCTCATTAGACTTTATGCTTCGCTCGCATCATACTCTTCCTATAAGATGTATTTATTTAAAGTTAAAAACTGGTGCTTCATATAGGTGTTAGGAGAACAAATAACTGTTCATTAATCGATCAATCAATTGGCAAATCGAGCAATTGAGCAATTA
>JAECUM010037082.1:0-58444 GCA_016617855.1 Megalonaias nervosa
TATATATATATATATATATATATATATATATATATATATATATAGTCTTATTCTGATAGAAGGGGTTTGTATAGTACGCACCTCCTTCATTAGCATTTCGGCCCATGGTGTCTGTTTCTTCTGTGGTACTCTCGTCAACTTCAGTCTGTATGGCAACAGCTCTAGTATCCTTCTTAACGCAACTATTAGAAGAAGAGGAAGACGTTTAATCATTACCAATTTATCTTGATCATTGCGACCCAAAATATGATGCAGCTACTATCGCTTAATCACACGTCAAGCACTTGTATGATATAGATTCACCTCTCTGAAGAGCAACCATTCCCACCTTGGATTTCTTGAAACGAATGTTATTTATCTTGGTAAATTAAGTTCTTTGCACTTTTTTCACTTGAGTAAAGAACTTTTAACAGGAACATAATTTGCATCAAATAATTCTAATTAATTTGTACTTACAAGAATATTGACTTTAAGAAGTGTTCAAGGGATTCGTTCCACTTCTTTTTTGTTACCATGGACGTATCCTTTTCTTCTCTTGTACCTGCCAAGATAAAGTGTTCTACCTATTTTCCGTGACAATCTTAACAGCATCTACATTGTAATAGAACCTTAACCGAATTACCTATGAAAGACAGGTCATTTGGAAGGCAAGAGTGGCCTCATATTAATTTTCACTATCTCTTCTCATGCAGAAAGTGTATGCCATGCTAATTTATTTATTAATTAAAGAGGTATACGTAGTTAACTAAATTACGAGAATATGAAGGAGAGGTTATATGGCGGTCAGAATGGTTTCATATTATCTGTATTATATGTCGGCTTGCATACAAAATATAACATGCTAACTGAAGTAGTATTATAATAGCTACTTTAGATTTTAATTACTGATCTAGTTTATAGCCTTCTACCCTAATGATTGTCTTCTCATATCACGCGCACTTGACCACGTGTGATCTTTACCCACAGGTGCCTCAGCAAAAGAAACATCATGACCAGCCTAGGTCAGTAATCAACGAAACCTCTATTATCAAACTATTTGATTACTCAATTGCGAAATCATATTATTGTACCTACTATAGATCCACTGCCAAACATGCAGGCAGATACTCGATTTTCACCGCCTGTAAACCAGAGTCATCAACTAATTGCCAGCTAGTGGACCCGACAATTTTCGAACCAAACTGCAGCTAATATCTAACGTATTTTTCTACCATTTGTAGTTGTGGAATCTTCTTATCAAGCTATCCCCATGTTGGTATTGTACTGCACCACCGCTATACCGATCTACAATTACAGATAGTTTGAAGAAGGATGCACATCTGCTCCTAATATATAGATCACAGGACCACATCTTTCGTTTCTTCCAATTTATGGCACAAATCGTAGACCAGATCGATGAAGTATCCGTATCCATGTAGCCTCCTGCAGCAAACCTGCGGCAGATTGCGCTTGTCTTCTATCACAGGCATAGATCTGCACTGCCTCTCGTGTCTCTTCCATTTTTCGCACTACAACATCCATTTCCAGTTCTTGTGGGACATATTCGTTGTTTGGAACGTTTTGTCCATCCATATGTTTTATATCCAGTAGCGTCTCTCGGTACCAATACCGTTTCATTGCCTAGTGTATCTAGTACACCTAGTACAACTGTGACATATGTCTCGTACCCCTAGTGTACTCAACAACACCACGGAGAAAATAATAGTTGTGTGCGAGGTATTCTTCTATTATTCGTATTGGGGCAATGCATGAAAATATGTGCTTTACCCAGGAGGAACCGATGCACTACTGCAGAACAACTACAAAAGACCATACAGCGACACCTCGGTAGATCACTCGTTGTTGCACTTCTTGGTTAGCTAATATCGCTCATATTCGCTCGTCTGGACATTTGCTAAAGTTCGCAACATTGTTGCTAAACATTTCTTGCAAACCAGTACATTCCATATGGCATACAAATTTGTTGCAGAATTTGTCCCTGCTGTGGCACCTAATTTGGCAGATAGATAAGCAATTGTTTTAAAAACTGTTTCAGTTTTGTGAAAGACGGTTGCAGGCATCTCCGTTATAGGTATCCCCGATATCAAACCCGTGTGTGTTTTGTAGATGTTTTACCATAGTATCACGGTCTAGGCAACCAGAGTAGTCTTTTGCCCCACAAAACATGGCATGAATTGGAATAGTTCGGTGGTTGGAATATTGACTATGTCCGCCTTGCAGGTTAGAATCGCGCCTGGGGAAGATATATTTGTTTTGGGATTCTTCTCTATATATACCTGAAGCATATGTGCATTCTTCTGCAAAATAGCTGCAATTGTTGATCGGTATATCGATCGTGCAGAATCGCTGTGGTGGGTTGTAGAAATAATGCTAACATGGAGAGAACTAAGAAAATGGTTGGTGGCTGCATGGGCGCGAACATTGGAGAGAACTGGAGACAGATTAAATAGGTCCAGTGGCTTTTATATATGATACTTGGCTATCGTAAAAAAAGAACACAGCAAGAAATCGTGGCCAAATATGTCGAATACCAACTGTAGTTTGGTTCGAAGATTTTCGGATCGACCTGCTGGCAAATAGTTGACGTCTGCGATATTGGATGCAAGGTTGCCGTGGTAGATGATTTTGTAGCAGTACAAGCATAATGGGGACGGATTTTCAGTATCATCACTCATATAATTTTGCAATCGAGTGATCCAGTAGTATGATATAAGCTGTTGTGTTCATTACAGAACTCTGTTCAAGTCTTCGACCCCATACGACCTTATTATAGGTAAAGTTCATGCGTGGGCAAGTGCGCGTGATATGAGGACAAAGTCATGGAAGGGTGGGAGCAAAAGGCTTTAATCAGGATCAGTAATGAAAATCTAAAACCGTTATTATCATACTGCTATTCATTATAATATGTTAATTGATTAATTAATTACAAACTTATTTCATGTTTTTTCACAGTTTCCCGATATATCGAATTTAGGGATGATATTAAAGTGTTTTAATGGCACAACGTAATGTCTTTTTCAGGGCACAAATTATGTAAACAGGGGAAAATACGATAGTCTTTACTTTGACAATTAAACCTATATTTATAGCAATAAACATTTAAAGATAACACCCAAATATTCTGCCGGTCGTACGATCATAACCTACAAGATGCAGAAAAACATGTCAGCAGGAAAGGACTGTAACTATTTTTAAGAGAAGAAAATAAATGAAGCATATATATATATATATATATATATATATATATATATATATATATATATATATATATATATATATATATATCCAGACAGACAGAGGAAATATTAGAATAAATCTAATATGCAGGGTTTCAACTCGAAATAGCATGCGAAACAATATAAGACTACGCGCTATAGTTGCAACAAGAATTCCGCTGTATCCAAGTCTCACCTGGTCTGCTAATGCATATCCCAGTTTCGTCATGGAAGCGGTGTCGCAATGCAGCCTCCCTTTGTAAATAATGAGCAATACACGCTACGATAAATGTACCCATCATGACTCTATATGCAACAGTGGTACAAAAAAGTGGGCAAAATGCTAAACCCAAACTACGACCACTGCGTCAACAATATACCTATGTATCGCTTATTCTTAGCAGGCGAGACAAAATGTATGCTTTACCCCAACTACGATCTGTGATGTTGCATATACTGTATATTGTCAGCAGCAGATAGCCCGATGGAATACACAACAGGTACCAGATACCATGCAGTAGATAGAATAACTCCTTGAAGTGAAGCAAACCAGTCACTGTGAATATTGCAATCACAATTGCTAAGTACAGCGTTGTGGTAGAGAGCGGGAAGTTGTCACTAATAGCTGAAAATTTAAAGTAAATATCGTGGATGTAAATTCATCGATTGTCTATCCTTAAATATCGTGGATGTAAATTCATCGATTGTCTATCCTTAAATATTGTGTATATAAATTCATCGATTGTGTATCCTTAGGATATAGACCATTATAAATTGTACATTTAGATGAATGACCTACTTTTTCACTATAGGCTTCTATTAATATCTACCTATCAGCTACATGAACAAAATAAAAATAATAATCTAGGGTCTACAAAACAAAATTAAAATAATATATTCGGAAGGAAGAAAATGTCAATATTCAATACAATATTTAGTTTCATCCATCAAAGAAACTGCAAATTGGTGACACAAGCCTTTAACAGATCCCAACATATTTCTTTATTCATATCTGCAAACACACACTTAAACTGGTTGAAGGTTATTGCATACATCAAATCTGTGCGGTGTGATTGTTTCATTTTCCATACTCTTTCTTTAAATTGTTCTTTATTGAGCATAAAATATCTTTCTTAACAAGGAAATATATTTTTTTCCTAGGCTAGTGGTGGCTACTGTATCATTAAGGATTCCTACCATCTGGGTTGCGAGTAGTAGTTCTAACAGTGGTTGATACGTTTTTGTGTTCCTCCACATATCCTTCTTCCTTAGAAAAACTCTTGGCCACCTGAACCGCCATTCCTACAGCAACACCCGTCATTACCATGGCGTACAGAAACGTTAAAACCTTCGCCACCTGATCCGCAAAAATAAAAAAATGAAAATTATCCACTTAGTTTACAATATTACGTGTAAGCGACATATAAATTGGGTGTCAACTTACATGTAATCGGCATATAAATTGGGAATCAGATTTTCTATACATAACACGCTTAGCTGGAAAATTACAATGTTTTATTAAAAGTAAATACAGCTCATAGTACAAGTATCTTCCCAAAGTTATTTTATTGCTCTATGCTAATTGTCACATAACGTACTGATTGAGTATTTATGCGGATGATGTGGCACTAAAATACTTGAATAGGGCATTCAACAGATTACTGTATTGCTATATAACAGGACTTTGATATTGTATATTAATAGAAAGATAAATTAACTTTATATCTCATGCATATTTGTATGTACTGATAAGGCAAACCTGAGATTATGATTAATTTCTTCTGATACCGTTTGATGATGTAATATAAGTTATATAAATCTTAAACAAGCAAGTATAGCCAATTATGTCTCGTGTACCTTAATTTATACTTTATGTATTGTCTTTATTTATTTGATCCAATTTTTCCACTATCCGACATCAGGCTGTCTAATTTGTTTTAGGACTAGAACATCGAAGAAAAAAATCTCAAAATGAGAAGGAAGATATCATTTAAAAGACGACATACCTTTAATTGGGTATCCTGTGTTGTATACAAGCTGACATACCTTTAATTGCGTGTCTTGTGTTGAATACAAGCTGACATACCTTTAATTGCGTATCCTGTGTTGAATACAAGCTGACATACCTTTAATTGCGTATCCTGTGTTGAATACAAGCTGACATACCTTTAATTGCGTATCTTGTGATGTGCACAAGCTGAGATACCTTTAATTGAATAATTCTGTGACGTGTACAGGCTGTATATCTTGTAATCTGCACATGCTCACATACCTTTAACTGTGTATCTTGTAATCTGTACATGCTCACATACCTTTAATTGTGTATCTTGCAATCTGTACATGCTCACATACCTTTAATTGTGTATCTTGTGATGTGTACATGCTCACATACCTTTAACTGTGTATCTTGTAATCTGTACATGCTCACATACCTTTAATTGTGTATCTTGTGATGTGTACATGCTCACATACCTTTAACTGTGTATCTTGTGATGTGTACATGCTCACATACCTTTAATTGTGTATCTTGTGATGTGTACATGCTCACATACCTTTAATTGTGTATCTTGTGATGTGTACATGCTTACGTACCTTTAATTGTGTATCTTGTGATGTGTACAAGCAGAAGAGGGAAAATCCGATGCATGTTAGACACTGAAGAATAATCGTTGTAATGGGGTTGACGTTCCAGCCGTAATCAAGGCCACCTATACAAGTAAAAATATGAGTTAAGAAAAAGCTGGAAACGTTGTTCATCGTGAAGGCACTAACGAGAGCTATTCGTAATATAATAGCCATCTTGGAAAGATTATATATACGTATATAATTCATCCAAAGCTGGAAATCGAGCCCAGGTTCCATCACCATACCTGCATACACCAATCCCAATACCCTACCATCAAAACTACGCACTCATCACAAAACATGGATGAAACTCAGTCGTTAATACCGACTTGTAAACGCAGTATACAGAATCACTATACAAGCCAGTTAGAATACTCCTTTCAATACACAGTTACCCAATATACCTCTTACAGAAATCAAGCACAGAGAAGGTGCTGTATAAACCTTGCAGAACACAGCTTACTGTTTAAAAGTTAAAGAAATTAGACAAAGAGAAGATATTATTTAAAAGTTAAAGAAATCAGACACATGAAAGATATTGTTTAAAAGTTACAAATATATGCCAGACAGAGAGGAAAGTGGGTTGTGAAAGGAACATAGAAGTTATTGTTGAAAAGTTACAGAAATCAGTCACACAGAAGTTATTGTTGAATAGTTACAGAAATCAGGCACACAGAAGTTATTGTTGAATAGTTAGAGAAATCAGGCACATAGAAGTTACTGAATAAATTACAAATACATACCATATAGAGAAGAAAGTGGGTTGTGAAATGATGATGCTTAATTATAAGTGAAGTTTACGTGAAGTAATAAACAAAATTATACAAGTAAGCGAGTTATAAGCTGTTCCTTACTAGTAACTAAAGCCACGTACTGGAGTTACAGGAAACATGACAATGTCTGCACGCACCTACTGGTGATTTTAAGTTTCGTTCATTAGCCTTCTAATAACAACACATAACTTGAAAAGTAATAAATTCAAGATGTGCTAACCGTTAAAAGATCTCTGTGTATTTTATTTATTTTTAAATTGTTTCTTTTTTGCTTATAAATCATTGCATTTACACGTTAGGCCACTAAGGCAATTTTTTCACGAGTATGTCTTACCTTCAAACTCGTGTTGCCACAACAATTTCCTATACAATAACAAACGTTTACGAGTAATAATACCAGAGTTATTCGATGAAGGTTTCAATAGTGTCCTTCATCATGTTTTGCAGTGTCCAAAAGCAAAACGCTTCTTTGGTACCTTAAAATATCTCGATCTTTCGTTTATTGTGTCTATCCAGGCAGTCGTAGTATATTGTGTTTACTCAGTGGTATTATGTTGTGTTTACCCAGTCAGTCGTATAATACTGTGTTTATCCAGTCCATCTTATTATATCGTGTTCACTCAGTCAGTCGTATTATACTGTGTTTATCCAGTCAGTCCCATTATATTGTGTTCGATCAGACAGTCGTATTATCTTGTGTTTATGCAGTCATCGCGTATTATATTGTGTCTACCCAGCCCGTCGTATTATACTCTGTTTACACAGCCAGTCGTATTATACTATCTTTACCCAGCGGTATTATATTGCGCCTACCCAGTCAGTCGTATTACAGTATGTTTACCCAGTGGTATTATATTGTGTCTACCCAGTCAGTCGTATTCTACTATGTATTTACCCAATGGTATTATATTGTGTTTACCCAATCAGTCCTTATACTATGTTTACCCAGTGGTATTATCTTGTGTTTACCCAGTCAGTCTATTATGCTACGTTTACCCAGTTAGTCGTATTATACTATGTTTAGCTAGTGGTATTATATTGTGTTTACCCAGTCAGTCGTGTTACACTATGTATTTACCCAGTGGTTTTATATTCTGTTTACCCAGTCAGTCGTATTATACTATGTTTACCCAGTCAGTCTTATTATACCATGGTTTCCCAGTCAGTCGTATTATACGTTTACCCAGCCAGTCGTATTATACTATGTATACCCAGTCAGTCGTATTATACTATGTATACCCAGTCAGTCGTATTATACTATGTTTACCCAGTCAGTCCTATTATACCATGGTTTCCCAGTCAGTCGTATTATACGTTTACCCAGCCAGTCGTATTATACTATGTATACCCAGTCAGTCGTATTATACTATGTTTACCCAGTGATATTGTATTCTGTCTACCTATCGTATTATGCTCTGATTCTCCTGAAATTCAAATACTCAAACCCGACTGCTTGTATTGGCCTTAACGTTGCGATCGATATTTCACGAACAGGAAAAGCGTTAAACAAAAAATATCCTCCCTACCTGTGCACATGCATGAATTTGTTTTCTTGAAATTAGCGATAAAACAGTATTATATTAAAACTATTGTTATAGTACCACAAACCCACACACATTCTTCATGTTTTCATTTTGGCTTTATTTTTTTTTTTCAAACATTACCAACCTGCCACAATAAGGATGACGGTGGCAGGTCCAATGAGTGTGGAAAAGAGCAGAATGGCCTGATAGATGACAAAGAAAAAGGACACTCTCTGGTTGAACTTTCTGATCAACCCCCATTCTTTAATAAGAATCATTAGATTTGCGATGGTAGATGCTATCCATCGCCTCCTCTGCTTGTAGAACTCGTCGAAGTCCTCTGGACAATGCGTTGTGTTCTCTGAGGCCGCACAATACTCTATCCTCCACCCACTCTGTACCTATCAATACACTGATATTTTAGATTCACTATTAAAAGATTCTAAAATTTAACCAAATATTGTCATATATATTGATTATTTTAAAGGGAACAAATGATCTAGATGCAAGAGATAAAAGGGTCTCTAATAAAACAAAATACATATTCACGGATGCAGTGAAAATGCTAAAGTATTCCTCAACCCTTGCAAAATATGGAGATAGACCAGTACATTTGCTATGTCAGCTACAAATGGGGACTTATGAATCATTAGTTATGGTGTATAGAATTTAGTGGCATGTGCCTTGAGTAAAATTCACTAGAATGGGTGAAGTTTCTAAAGGTCTTGATTTATATCCCCTTAGGCGCTTGCAATAAGGTTCCTAAGATTCAAGTTTTAATACTGGTGCCATCTTTAAGACAGGAATAAAGTTGAACAAAAAGATTTATTTCGTGGTTTCGTTTGCATGAATGACGCCTCTTTGATTCTGATGGCAACTAAAAGCACTGAATATGAATAATTGACCTTGTAATGTGTTTCATAATCAGCTTGGAAGTTAGCAAAAGAGGTTAAGAGTACAAATTAGAATTTGTTACAATATAAATATTGTGTTCTGTTTACTAGCAACGTGCACAGCCATCTGTCTTCTCCCATATCCTTGGTAAGAAAGTCAAACGATGACTCTACGTTTGTGGCATAGGTTGGTAGAACGTCCTTGATGGCGTTACAACGGTACACACTGAAACAACCTGGCGCGCATAGGACAGATCCAAGTACATGTTCTGCTGTCTGAAGAGATGAGATATTACCAGTTACTAGAAGTATTACAGGATCGGTATAGGCAGCAAGCCATGTTTTATCAATATCAAATAAGCCCCCAAAATACAGATTGTGACGAACGGCACATGCATGCCATCAGTGTCAATCAGCACATGAAAAAAGATCCTTAAAGTACAATAATGATATGCTTATCATTGTAAGTTCCAAGCAAATAGAGAAATCACGCAACAAAATCGCATAACGCAGAAAGTTACTACTTTGTCGTACACTAATATACATGTGTGTGTGTGTATATATATATATATATATATATATATATATATATATATATATATATATATATATATGGATGGATGGATGGAGAGAGAGAGAGAGAGAGAGATGTATACAAAAAATAGGAAATAAAAGTAGCAAGAAACCGTTGCAAGCACGAAATCATAAGAAAACTTGTTTCCGATAAACTACCCATAGCTTACGTACGTGATTTAACATTATCATTCATCCTTCGATGGGTGGGTCATTTGTTGGACCTACGGGAAATCCTATGCTAAACTTATCCAATGGTTTAACACGGGAATGGTGTTTATGGAAACGTATTTGTTTGTTTTGTTCAAACGGCATGGTAATGTTAAAACGTTTAAGGGGAAAAAGTGAGAAATATATGGGGGGTCACGGAAATGGTAATGATAAAAGTTTGTATCTACGATCCAACACTCTTTTACAATCCAATATACATATCTACAATTCACCAACTTTTTTATTACAATCCAAACACATGCTACTAGAATCCATCATCTGTTTGTTTTTATTGCAATTAAAACACATACCCCTGATATTCAAACAGAAAGGATATGAATGTTTATGCGTATCCTTTCAAATAAACATACTATCACACACAATGGTATGAAGAGTTTTAGACAGAATAATATGGCCTCTCACACACATAAACAAGCATAAGAGTGAAGGGGCAAGAGAATAGGTTCCAAGTTTTAGATGCAACAACATAGACATAAATAAACTTAAAAAGGCACAAACATGCACAAACACATATAGAGATCTTCAGGACCCTGAAAAGAGCTGTTTGTTTTTTGCTACAATTCCTCTCTCCCAGCAGTGGTTGCCGAGTCTGGCACCGTAAGGTCAATTTTGTTTACTACAATGTAATGTTGTGGCGACCACCAGCTTAAAAGCAGGTTCTTTGGTCTCCTTTTCCTGGTTAGGCGTCCAATCTCTATGTCCCAGCTGGCGAAATCTTTCCTGGATCTTTATCAAATAAGTATTGAGGCGTTGGACGTTCTATTCTGTAATCTGGCACTCTTGTACTTTCTTCTCCTCCTCCCAGATTGCCTTAATCTTTGCCATTCCAGGTCAGTTCCCTGTGGACATGACTCTCTGGTCTAGGAGATACTCTACCCTCTCCATAATATTGATGGATTACCTCAACGTCCTTACTTGGCTATGCTGGAATGTATTCCTTCTTCTTTCTTCTTTCTTTATTCTAATAGGATCGACGATGAATGGCATGACTGGTAAATGTGCCGATTTTATATGGTATAGGCATGAACGTAACAAAAATCATCCCTTCACTGTCGAGACGCAGACGAAAACAGTCTAACGACGAATAAAGAATATAAAATCAGGAGAAATCAAGTAGACCAAAACTAAACAATTCTTTTCATTTTTCCACAAATAAATCCATATTTTAATTGTCATTGAGAAATTTATAAACAAAGTTTGGAAGTGTTTATGCACACACTTTATAACTAACTCAAAACAGGAATACAACCAAAACAACGATATTAAAATGTCCATATTTGCAAGGTGGACGACGTTGCGGAGTCAGACTTGACTTCCAATGTTCTTAGATACTGTCATTTGACATCGATGCACACTGCGATTAGGAGCTAAGGAAAAGATATATCCATAATGTTCAAAAACATCTTTCTATTTTATAATCATTCCAAAGAGTAGCGACCATCAAAACAAGTCACCAAATGTTCTAAGGGAAATTGAAGACTGCGTTGATGAGGAACATACACAACGTATTGTCCACACACCATGGAATCTGATCCTTATAATCTCACATTTTTATCAAGTCTATGCAGCATTTCTCTTCATAAGCTGAATGGTATCGTCTTCCAAAGGAGACCATATATTAAATAAGAATCTAATATTTTTCAAATATTCCTCACTGTCATCGTCTAGAATGTTGACGGTTACCCAATGGATTCCTGTTCTATGACTATCATCTTTGCTGAGGACATGAGCTTGAAAGTCTTTCGGTTTTTAAGGAGAAGTTCGCCTTCAACACATACCATAGGATTCCATGAAGCTTGTACGAACTGTGAGTCAGATGGCAACGAAATTCTAAACTTTCCATTCTTCAAATTCACACCTGGCTTTTTCCTTGAAAGGTTTTGTCAAGTAAATGAATGACCAAAGGGTAGTTTGTTGAAAGAGAGTTTGGTCTGTAGGGAAGTCACGCAAGTCTTTATGAGACTTCTTAAAATTTTTGCTTCTCAAATGAGAGTATATGCCTCTTCCAGATCCTCTTCCAACTTCACTTTTTGACTCATCATCATACATTTGTCGTGTTTGTGACTAAAATGATCAATTTTACATCCGTAACAATGCCATATGGTTAGACCTGTAATCCTTTCAGCGGAGTCGTCAGCAGAACAGGAGCTAAATTTTGCTCTTGTTCTGGTCATTTTGCTTTCTTCAGTGTATTTGTGTCCTCTTCTTGTTGTGGATAAAAACAACAAAAAAAAAAAAAAAAAAAAAAAAAACAAACAATCTTCATCTATACAGGATCTTCGAGTTCGATTATTTCCTCTAATAGTCAAGGATCACTTCTATCAAAATGTTGATTTCCAGGGTATTGTCAAATTCTGGAAACAAGATAACGTTTGCCGTGTTCGTCAGAGCTACGAAAAACTAGAGTTCCACGTGAGATTGTCCCAACTGAATAGGGTGAAAATATCCTTCTTTGCTGCCTTAATCTGGAGAGAAATCAAATTGCCACAAAGTATTCTCCTGCATAACAGTTGTACAATATAAAGTGGCTGCTGCTGGTACATAATAATCCTGTGATTTCAAACAGTGCCAAGAAATATCTCAAGGAATTTTACTTGGCAAAATTAGGGTCTGGTCATCTCGAGTGGCGATCGCTCTGGTGGCCTAGTGGTTAGTGCGTCCGCCTCAGATGCGGGAGGTCGTGGGTTCGAACCCCAGCCGAGTCATACCAAAGACTTTTAAAAAATGTACTTACAGCTGCCTCGCTTGGCGCTCATCATTAAGAGGTTAGTGTTAGGACTGGTCGGCCTGGTGTCAGGATAATGTGACTGGGTGGGACATCATGCCACATGTCTGTGGCATGATGCCCAGTGCTAGACATCACTATAAACTGTCACACCGCAGACATCGTAGCGATAAAGCTATGTTAAAAATCTAAATCACACACACACACACAAACACACACACACACACACACACACACACACACACACACACACACACACACACACACACACATCTCGAGTGGCTTCTATCTTGAAAACATTGAAGTGTTGGAACTTGAAAGGATTTCGATCCATTGTGGGCCGTATTACCGATGATGTCAACGAGCAAACATTTGTGTAGCTATCCTAAGAAAACTACTTCTTCGATCTTGGATTTAGGTCCAAAGGCAAGTGAAAGTTTTCAATTCCAGTCGTCCTTATGAATACCATGCTAACTTTGAGTGGCTGACATTTTAAAATATCTGTATGAGTGATTATGCAAAAGTAGGTTTCATGATTATATGACCTGGTTATGATCATGACTTGGCAATTTTTTTCTGACTAAATAAGTAATGCTTGAACATCTCGAGTTGTGGATTATTTTTATTCCTTTTTATTCCTTTGCAAACTTTTATTTATATCGTTCTCAGATCGTTATGGAAAGAGTTTGGCCCTTAATTCACGTAATTTTTATCCTTAAAAAGCCAAGGTATATGTTTATTCGTTTGTAGAATGTTAAATATATCATTTGGATAGTCACTAGCATAATAAAACTTGAAGTCATCATTGATGTGACTTTACAAGTCACACGACATAAATGTATCAAAAATCTGTATTTTATGAACCTATCAATAGCGAAATCCTTGTTAAATGAAAAGTATATATCGTCGTTTTTGGTCGATATTTAATTTATCATCTGGGTCACTGTCTTACATGCACATCAATCAGCATATGGCTCTCATAACCTGGTAAGTCATGAATGGATAGCGGAATATATTTTTGGCACCTGAAATTCACATTACAATCTCAGTGAGCAATATATTTCTACTTGCCTGCTTAGTGACCCTAGTCGCGAACTTTTTCTTAAGAAACAGAGCTTCCCACTCCTACGGTGCCACATATTTTTCCCTCATATGTATAACGCGTACTTGTTGAGTTTAAAATGTGTACCATCTTCATATGCGAATACCATTATGTCTGCATTATTCAATTTCTTGCGGACTAAGCTTGCTATCCTACTCAGTCATTTAGAAAACAACTGTATGCAATCAGTATCTCAGTAAAATATTGGCATGTTTCTTTTGTAAATTGAGTTGATTTATCTATAGAAACATCATGGGATGTGTTTGGCTTAATATAATTTCCAGTTTTGCATAATCTCTGACGCCCAGGACACATTGCCTTTATAGACGACTAGACCGTTTCTTTAGCAAACGTGAGGTTTCTAAGGAATGTACTCCGCACACGACCAACTCTTCCTGGATGACTTTCTGACAACTAGGTATTATATAGTCAACTTTATATACTAAGATGGTACTCAATTGTATTTGCACATTATCCCCCAACCGTCAACCTTTGATTTAGAAATCCAGCCCATTTATCATATTAGCTAATACAGTCAACTGAAAATGATGTAATTGCAAGTTTATATGAAACTTTTTCTCTTCCTGCAATGTGTGTGACCGCAGAAATATAGTGTCCCTCTGTATTGCTCTTTATCTATACATCTAAATCAATTATATCAGTTCTCAATACTTGAAATATCACCAAGTCTTGTTGATTGTCATTGAAACATTCTAAAGAAGGTATGCGACACAGTGTTCTCATGCACAAAAGGTGGGACAGCGTGAGCTAGATACAGAGCATGCAAGCAAATAAGGATATATGAATTTGATTTAATTGACAGTCATTGGCTTATATAAGACAGATCAAATATAATGATGCATTTGCTTTCCACGCATGGCTCACTCGTTCGTCATTTTCAGAGCATCATTTATTTGCCTTATTTGCCTGTTAAAGCTGTGAGTTTATTTTTGTTTTGGTATGTGTCAGGAAATATTGCATCTTATGTTCCAACCACGTATACGCATACATATATGATTATCAAATTATTCCATGATGCGAACATACGCTTTTGATTTACCACAATCAAACTGTTTGCTAAATAAGCAGTCGCTGCATCTCTAGTATCGAGTACTTCTATGCTATATCTCGTTCGGTGATTTTGAAGGAGCACAATTTCTTCATTATATCAGCTCAACTTAAGGTATTAGGAAGATTTCAGTAGTTCGATATCACTGAGTGTTTCAGTACTAAGGTAAAAGCAGAATCTCAACCATCATTTAAAAGTCCACTGATAGAGGAAGTGCAGCGCGCACTATAGTGGATTTTGTTTGTAGGCAGTAGCAAGGGAGGTGTGTTCATGATTACATGATTATATTGGTATTCAGTAGATACAGGCAGGATCTTTCACTTCCATGCACAAACTTGGAGTAGGTGAACGTAATTGTTAGATATCATTATACTTTATTTGTTCTGTGTTAGAACTACCCATGCCTAAAACTGCTTTTAAATGAACCAGTGTCCTCAGGCACGTATAATGTGCTTACAAATAAATGTATAATAGTCAAATTCTTTCAGGATCTAAAGATACTTTTTTGTTTATAAATGAAAAAATAACGTTTTGTAAACTGACGTTTTTGCTTACATAATCAATCGTCACTGTATCATTAGCATCGAGTATTTATATGCCCCATTTCGTTTGATGATTTAGATGAACCTCAAGTGCTGCATTTTTTTAAAAGAAAGATGCACTTGAGGTATTTGTATCAATTTAATAACACAACATTATAATATCTTCAATAGCAATTTACCACTTCTTTATGGACCATCTTTTGATTTGTCCCGTAGATAAGAAAGTGGATATTCAATGGCATTTTTCGTTTCAAACAGTGGGAATGTAGGTGGCCTTGAGATCACATGACCATGTTGTGTGTGTGTGTGTGTGTGTGTGTGTGTGTGTGTGTGTGTGTCCAGAAAACTGGAACGTGGCATTTAATAAAATATTGATCGAAAGAGCGTCTCTCATTTCTTTTGTCATACTTAATGGAATACACAGAATTTAAATCATATCTTGACTAACATGTACATAAAAAATGCAATGCAAATTTTGCAGATACTTTTATCCACTTTTTGATAACTATTTTATTGGAAGAACGGGTTTGTGTATTCAGAGATATATAGAGAGACACAGGGAGACCGAGAGAGGTCACCTTCTGGAACCAATGTCCAATCGCATATTCAAATGTCTGATACCACACGAGGGGAGAGTTTCCCTGCGGATGTGTTCTTGCACAAACAGCACCAACAGATGGGTCTCTAGTCATCAGGTCTAGCAGAGCTTCAACGTTGTTTGCGTTGAAATGCACGTCTGCGTCAGTACAGAGGATAAACGTTTCATCGGCTCGAACTGAAACATGATTAATGAAGAACATTGCATAATAATACGTACAAAAAAGCAAGTACATACGGTTGATGGAAGACAACAGAAAGCAACGTACGTAGATAAAAGTTTATGTAAGAGAAGCAAAGAATCAAAGTCCCTTTAACCAATTACACAAGATGCCTTTCTTGTACAAAATAAAGTTGAACTTTCCTATCCGGATATATTTCAATGACGATTGCATTTTTAACATCTAGGTTGATAATCAGTATTTACTAATCACAAAAGTTCTATAAGCTATTTAAGGTGATCCATTAATATTTCTTATTTGAATGATTTAATTCATCAATCAATAGTTTTGATGCATACCTTCGCTTGATTGTTCCATAAGAAAGTCGAGGATGTAAGACATGTACATCACTTGGCTCCAACGTTTTTTGTTTTTAACCTGTAAGTAGAACTTTTGTCATTTAATTCATGATCGCATAAATTCATGTAAACATGCACAATATTTTTTCTGAAAAGACTATAAGGCAACACCCCTTTAATATTTCTTGGACTAGTATCATGCAAGCATTCTATGACATCGTGGGTGGACGAGATGTTAAGAATATGGCCAGCGAATTTTGGAATCTACTAAGCCAAAACAACAGAGCCATTCAAAAAATATCAGTCTTTAACGACAGGATGACCTGATTATAATAGAATCCAACATATTAGATTCAGCTACCAATGTATTATTAGGCTGAAATATCTGTTTCATTCAGCTTCAGTCATATATTCTTTGACGACTTGCAAGAACATAACTGGACAGCTCAAAATGAATTTGAAGTGCTGAATGACGACATAATCAAATTGTTGCATGAATTTGTGCTGTCAGAATGAGCGTCCGTATCGACAACATGAACCGCTTGACGATATCGAGTACATGATTATATTGTTTTACTATCTGTTATGTTTAATATTTGGGACAAACTATGATTATAAACTTATATATAGTTATGAATTAAGTTTCATAAGACATATGCATGAATGAAGGAGAAGAAACGTATACGAATGTTACCTAATATGTTCATTTCTTTGTCATTAATTGACATATAGCCATTGTTCACCCAACGGTTCTTCGCAAAAGAGCGTATTTACACGTGACGGTTAATCACTGGATGCAAATAAATCAGTAACCACAAAAGACTTGTTTTTATGTCAAACCATTTTAAATAAAAGAGTTTGCTCCAAACCTTGAAGTTATCTTTTAAGTGAACCCTGACTGTCATTCCGGAATGTATCAAATCGGCCTTTAGTTTCCACGCTAGAGACACTCCATACGGCGTTCTGGTCTTGCTACATCTGTCGATGTCAACACCTAGATTTATATACATAACAATGAGTTTAATACAAAATAAAAGGCTTCTAAGCAATCTTATTTTATATATTGATGCAACCTGATTTAAGTTCAACGTTTATTATCAGACCTATGAGCATAAAAGTATGATTATTAAAGCCATACGTTAAAAGGGTTTTTGCTGCTTCAGATGTACGTGGATAAAAAAAGTAATATTTTTCCTATCTTTCACTTGCAACAGAGTTCACTTTACCATGTTTCGGAGTCACAGTATTTTATTCGAAAAACAATTCGAGAAATTGTCCAATAAATCAATGAAGAAAAACGCAACATAGAAAATGTACAAATTTATTGTTAAAACTCATGAATACAAATGCTACAATTTGCAGAGGCAATTGCATCATGATTCCACGTTCTTCTTTCTTTATAATGGAATCGTTCCTTGAGACGTATTATTCTAGATATGTTATGCATAGTCTGTTTTTAATAACAGTTATTGTTTACTAATCTCAACCTAGTTTTATCAAACAACCTGTCAACACATTTTTATCGAACTTTTACATGATGTTTATGAAAATGTCAATGACTTATATAGATATAGGGTGTAGACTCGTATTTAAACCAAATTTTTAAACTACTCAGTAATTTCCAGATATCTGACACAACATTCAAGATATTGTATTTAACGTCGGTAGTCTGGTTAGCATAAAAACACTAACTCTGGACTAGATATTTTATCCACTCCACATAAAACAAATACTACCTATTTCAAGGGACAGGTACACAAAATACTTATTTAGAATAAAAAATATAATGATCTTAAGCATCACAGTGCCACTAGCAGCATCTGCTCAAAACACAAAGAATAATATACATAATTCAGACATACATTTTCGTTCATTTCACAAACGTATGTACATATATCACATAACAGAATTCATACCGTTGAAAACGGAGATAAGAAATATGACTAGTTTGTTATTAAAATGCATACACAATTTACTTTTTATTAATTAAGATGTCAGAAAATAAGGTTGATAAAAGTCTGAACCAAACCTAGGCAGGATTGAAACTAAAGAAAGCTCAGTCAAGCCTTGTAAACATTAAATCTGATTTGCCGCAAAACTCTGATATAATCGAAATAGAGGATATCTATATTTAAGCCCTTGCCATGTACAAATCAGCCTGGTGGATTCTCATTACCCAGAGATTGTTCTCATTTCTTTTGGCAGACTGTTCCATGCTCTGAGGGCTTTAATTTAACGAAAATGTAGTGTACCTTGTGGTTGTTATCCTTGATACTGTTGTAAAATTTTGTTCACGGAGGTTATAGTTGCAGTTTATATAAATGTGAACAGATTATTCATGTAAGTAAGAAACAGCAGAATGACAATAGCAAAACACAAAAGAATAATATGCATGATTCAGACATACATTTTCGTTCGGTATTGTATTGTGAAGTATCTTATATATTTAAGTTGTTATGAATCTGAATCTACTAATATGTCAATTGGCAAAATTTGCTTTCTTGACAGGGAATCATCTGAGCTATCCAAATCATGAAAAATCAAAATTTTATATCCAATACTGTATTTAGGTTGAAGCAGTAATAACAAATAAACGGGCAGTAATTAAAATTAGAATTAATAAAGAACATACACGTTCACATTAAACGTTAGTAGCCGAGTCTTTGCAAGAGGTTGGCGTGGATTGTCTCTTTTTGACATATCAAAAAATAATTGGTTGCAAAAATTTAGTTGAGAGTCAAAACCTACCTCAAAATGTTTCACACAGTCCTCCTCGGTGTTTCAAGGTTTTCTATGGTGCAATTAGACAACATTTTCTCATCTGGCCAAGAAAAGTGTCATGCATTTTCTGGGTATTGGCTTGTATGCCAGTCAGTACGTTTCCTTCTATCATTCCGTGAAACAGCAATGTGATTATCTGGATCTTTATAGATGTACGATATAGTATTTTTATCGACATAATTGTACAGTATTCTTTGTTTAGTAGCGCATGACTTGGTATAAGAAATATAAGAGTTTCATTACTGAGTTCTGACTGAGGTACTCATTTCGAAGTTTTATCCCAGTTATTATGATTTAATACGTTGTCGCTAGACAACCAGCTAGTTTAATCAAGGTCTAATCCATGTTTAAAGTTTCCATCTTTTCAATCCTGCGACTGTGCGGAAGGTTGTCGAAAGGCCATCGGCAGGTCAATTAGGTCTTATTGGTCTGTTATTGCCCTTATCCATATGATCCGATTTTTTGAAGACCAGTGTTTCCTGTGCTTTCTAATACGATCTGGAACTTTCCCTTGGACAATGCAAGTAATAAAGAATATGCAACTTTATCAGCATAAAACTAGTGAACATAAAATTTTAAAAATAAGTTGCTAACACCTCCACATATTTTGCATCGAGTACTTTCCTGATGTGTAAAGCTTGTTCTGGCACTACAGGCTGCAGTTTGAATGTTTGGTATTCTTCAGTGGTCAATTGTCATGAACATCTTGATACTAGGGTTAATAGTAGAGTTATCTATGAGTGCATTGGATTCAATGGTTTTAGCAATATTAATGAAGTACTCGTTGAAACTATCACAGACTTTTGTTTGGTCTATAATCAAGGAATCGTCTTCCATCAAAATGCGGTTACAGTCTGAGATTTTACGTTTGGTTCATAGATATGGTTTAATGGATTGCAGAGTCCTACGGTTGTGGGCCACAACTACACTTTTCAAATAAATAAGTACGAATAGTTTGTTTTCTGAGCTTTATTACAAAGTTTCTACGTTTTGTTAATTTGCCAGAGTGATTTAACTTTACATTTTTTAATGTTTCTTATTGGCAATATGCTTTTTATATATGATGACTTTACATTCACTCTTCATGTAAGGAGGCAATGTACTTTTTCGGAGCATGATATGCCCAATATTTATCGGAAAAATAATCTAAGGTGTCAGTGACGTGTTTTATGTGTGTGTGTTTGGATGTTTAACGTAGCCTTAACAATTTTACTCTCTTCAATATCTGTAGTGTGGCAGTTTATATACATGTATTGCACTGACATATAGCATGAGGTTCCATCCAGTCACAATATCCTGACACCATGCCGACCAGTCTTAACACTAACCTCTCAATTCTGAACACCAGGCGAGGCAGCTGCAAGTACCATTTTTATAAGTCCTTGGTATGACTCAGTCCGGGTTTGAACCCGCGACCTCTCGCATCCGAGGCGGACGGTCTAACCTATTAGGCCACCAGAGCTGTCTGGCGTATTTTGTTAAAATCACCAAGGATGTTTATCTGATCAAATGTGTGTAGTTCCTAAAAATGACTTCCTAGCATCGTTTAGAAACATAGTGTTATTTTAATGTTGCAGTCATCATGTGATGTTATTCACTTATGCAACTTGTAAAGTTTATATAATAGCAAAAGAAATCTGAAATTTCAGTAGCAATGATACATATTAGTAAAGGAGATAGCACTCTTAAAAATAACAAGTAGGGTTCCCAATGCTATTTGTCACATTACAAGTATGAAATACACAGATGTGATCAAGTAATCTCCGTATTGTACATATAAAACCATATAAAAATAAATTTAAAACAAAATCTCAATGACAATGCTATCACAGAAAACTTGCAAATTCATCGAATAATTTACCCACGTATTATTCATCGGAATAAAAAATGCATTTCCATATTGTGGAAACATACGTGAAGAAGCTATATTTTATCTCTATCTACAATTCGTTAAGCAATAACGCATTGGATATTAAAATGGAGTCGATGCTGCAAGATCCTGTAGATTGTTCAATACAACCTAATATACAGACCTAGGGTGGTGCTGAACAATCCAATGAGCTGCAATGCAAAGTCTGTAGGTGAAGAATCTTTGTTGACGCCGCCATCAAAGAAAATATGTGATTCAAAGTGTTTCTGCCCCACACTTTGGGCATGATTGATGCGGTTGACTGACTCCAATAACTGTCTCATCTCCGCTTCATTCTGTAAGAACAAATCTCAAGGGCATACATCAAAATGCAGACTCAGTCACATATCCTTTTCCACAATCGCAATGTTTTATGTTTCATTTGCATTGGTTGATTTGTAAAACTGTACCATGTCATAAGTAAATAAATTCACATTATTTCAAACATTTCGTGACAATAGGGCGCAAGAGAGCAAAGTCATAGAATTGTGTATCAGAACTAACTACCGATGTGTCGATTCATCAGTGAATCGCCTGACTTTCTCGGACAAACATGATACTCTGGATGATGTTGCCTAATTATGTACATGTGTCACACTATGAGATTGGAGATTCTGAGTACAAAACGACACTCCCAAACCTTTTGACGAATAGGTAGAGTTAGGTGATTTGTCAATTTCATTAAAGATTTTACATGTAAACGTTCTGAAAATATTTCGTTTGTAAAAAAATTCTATGTAGCTGAATCAGCTCCAGATGGTGACGTCGGCTGGACCTTATGCTCATGGAAACCTGAAGGAAATTACCATCACTCACCTGCTGCCATTTCCGAGCTCTGCCTTCTCACTAGGAACATACAGATAGATAGTTATATTTATTAGTCTTGATTCAGAATGATTATCAATATGGTTTGAAACATATTCTTGAAAACATAAAGAAAAGATGTTTGGCGGATCCTGTAAAATCCTGTGAAAGTTTCTTGCCGAAGGAAGAGGGAAAATAGTTACAGAAAGCATGGCTTCCTAGTAATACTTTCTGACTAGGCATCTCGGTTGTCATATTCTTGTTATGCCTTGAATGCTGAAATATTGATTTTAGCATGTTCATTTTTCAGACATTTTTCAATGTTTACGCGCTTTTGCATCACTATCACTGTCACCACATATTAAAAACTATTTTATTATAAAAACAGTGGCCATTATGTCATAACCTTTGAAAAAACATTTACAATGATAATGTTTGCCAAGAAATATTTAATTATTTAAAATTGAAAGCGTTTCAACCTCTCTATACATGGTTGTACAGATATACACTTTTGTTCTTTTCGCCTTCTCCCTGGGATCTTCATGGTATACATCTGTATGCTTATTCCGTCTATCTTGCAACAACCACTGTTCCAGCAAAACTCCATTGTAGGTTGGAATCCAGAAAAGCTTTAAAGTAATTTTAAATCTTATTGAACAAAATATATAAATATCAATCAGCAAAGTATAAATGTGCATATAATCACAATTCATTTCAAAAGGTAATGCTTTTATCAAATGAATTAGAAAACGATAATGCAATTAAAATTAATAAAATTAAATTAAAGTAATGGCCGTTTGATCATATCCAATGATCAGAATAGCTATCACGATTTCCCATATTTATGATGTCTATTGATTTTCGCCTTCGCTTTAACTCGATTTATATTTTTCCAAACCTTGTGTTCTAACTGAGTCTGCAAAGATTGAAAATATGAGCATTCAGTCAATCCATTGCATTGCTCAGTACTAATTGTTTTTTGCCATTGGTTGCAATAGACTTTGAAATTAAACTATATCGGGTTCCTTGTGTCACGTTCTTTTCTATGTTGTTAAACAGGTAGAAAACAGGTTAAAATTGGCCACAACGATATTAGGTATGAATTTATAAAATTATTTTTGTCAAGTGGAGATTAAGCAAATCGAGAGCTGTATGCTTCTGTACCATGTCTTCTTTCTGCATAACGATGGTCTCACTCCGGAAGACAACCCATCCAGCTGAAGATATTTGTGCCAGTGTCAAGAAAACTATCGCTGGTACCAGCAAATTCAGGTCCAAAGTTGTACACATGTTATAGGATCCAGTTGCATGTGATATCAGCTCACAGGTTTTATTAAAATACAGCATGACAAAAGTCACTGGTGTGGCAAGAAACAGTGGAATAGCGAATGCAATCTTTTGCATACAAGTTGTGCATGCCAGGAACGCTGAAAGACCCCAGTGTATAAATTTTAAACTAGGGAGAACACAAATCATATTTCTACTATGCGACTTTTTAACAATATGAAATGTGCACTCGTACATGCAATTTGCTTCAGACTACGAGAAAACTATATTCGATTAGAAAATATAAAAAGGACAGATACTATAACTTATTCTTAAAAATAATTTTTGACACTTTTTCAAAACGTGAAATATATATATATATATATATATATATATATATATATATATATATATATATATATATATATATATATATATATATATATATATATATATATATATATATATATATATCAGAAACATTGAATAAAAAGTGGTGTCACCGAAACAACTTTCTTCAAGGAAGTTCACAAGTATCTTAAACAGAATAAGACATATGATTCCTCAAAACAGGTAATCTTAACAATTGCTAAATATACACAATTGTAAAAAAAAATTGAAAAACACTGATTTAAATTTTCATTTATCCAAATAAAAAAAAACCCCAGAAAAATCAACCCCCGTATTTGTTTGTCAGATGAATAAGCTGGCAATATACTCGATGATGTCAATAGCAAATCTGAATGTATTAACAGACCCATTACGAGAAACCTTAAAAGACTAAACTGATCTCTATCCAAGATGACTTCGAAAAGTATGCCTGGATGGATACCAATTATGAATTCAGATTTGAAAATAAAAGATGTCAGTGGCTCTCGACAAACAATAAGTTATATTTATCTGATCTAGGTGCCTCATAAGAAGCAATTTTCCTGAAATGATGCAAATAGATGGGCACTCCTTTATCACTTTATAAAAGATGACCAGCTAATTTTAAACAAAGTTTTGATGATATATTTTCAGTAATAAAACAGTTAATGCATGATATTCAGTATAACACGACGAAGAAAATGGGATATATCTAGAACAGAGAAGATCTCAAGATTATAAAATAGTCAGTGGCATTTTAAAACAAATATCTCTTAGTACAAATAATACTGACATTAAATAAGTTTGTGGTTACATCCTATTCACAATATAACAGTGCAGCACTGAAACAAACTTGAAAATTGAAATCATTTCAATTCGTCTGTCAGAAATCAAATGCAAAGGTATAATAAATATAATAATACCAGCTCGCAAAGGTCGGCACGCGTTTTTGTCATTTAATCTGACTTTGAGATTTCGTACGAACTTCTAATACTGTCATTGCAAACGGATAATAATTCAAATGCAGCAACAAAAATTTACCAAATATGGCACAGAAAGAAAGAGCTAAAATCTTACATACCCAACAAATATCCAACAAGGCTGGATGTTGCATTTGCCAAAAAGAAGTGTACATCTGTCTCCGTACTTCCCCAGTTCCATGCTTGTTTGAAAAGGATCCACCAGCAATCCGTGCTATATTTATATTTCACAGCAAATATTGCAGGTCCGATAATGCTTATGGACAATATCTTAACAAATGACAACCAAATAGTAAATTTCCATGCCGTATTAGTCTCTCGGTATGGGGCTTTAGATGCAGACGTTCCCAGCTGAGCATGTGATTCAGTTTCCACGTCAGTTTGACTCGTGTTACTATATTTTCCAAAATTACTCAGACTTCCACTTCCATACCCTGTGGTATTTGAACTACCTAATAGACACTGAGTTTCGTCATCGAGTAAACCTTCCAGCCTTATTGAATTAAGTGGAGAGGTATCATTTATTTCTAGCACTTTCTTGTATATTCCGGGAATCCATGAAAGTGATACGCAAAAAATAGCCACAGGTAAATACCATATCTCTTCAGCGTTATTGTATGATGGCTGACGATTACCTACCACCAAAAAAATAGTCAGGACAAGGCCTGCCAATAACATCAAAAAAGCTAACATTGAGAAAAGAAGGATATAATTTAAGTCGTCTCTGTTTTCACGTCTCCACTTAGATTTGAAACACAACCAAAGATAATGTAAAACAGGAAAAATGAAGACACAATTAGATATCAAGACAGATAACGCAGGTACGGTGCTCATTCGAAATACTTCCAGAACGATAAGACAGAGGCCAAACGACTCGGCGATTCCGATTAATAGGCCCTGAAGAAAAAAAAGTGATGAAAAAGTGCTGTTTCATAAGAATATTTTGACTAGTTTGGGTAAATTAATATGTAATAGCTTACTTTAAGCACATCATTCTTTACATCCTGTTCACTTCCATTTTGATAAAGATTTGTAACATATCTGACATATTATTATTTTTATTCCAAACTTTTATAGCCAAATTTAATGTAGTACATCTTAAAACTATTTCAAGTAACTTTGCCAGTATTCGAAAGGAAAATATATTATATATATATATATATATATATATATATATATATATATATATATATATGTTATATATATATATATATATATATATATATATATAAAGATTTTACAATTGAAAATAGAGCACCTGGTTTGTCAAATATCTAGCAAGGTCATTAGAATTTACACCTTCGTTGGCGTGCAACAGCAATTGATATCTCGTGGCCTAAATATGTTATATCTTGGATGAAATATCTCTAAATATCTTATTGCACAAAAATGTATATATCCTCTCCCAAATATACGACACTCTGTAATCACAAACGTACACCTTCAAGCTCATCGGTTTGCCTTTTTATTTGTCTGGTTACATTTGTGTTCAAAACCCGAAGATAATTCTTGTGTAAAAGTGGCAAGGGTAAGATATGAAAAAGATACAAGACTGCTAACGGAGTAATAACAATTGACATTCCTAACAAGTAAATGGAATGAAATATATGTTCACAGTTCCAGGCGGCATCGTTGTTTTATTATTACAATTATAGGAAGTCTGAAAGACATATTATTCTGCAAACCTTACTATGAATAATGCCTTCTTTCCTGGCCAGGGAAGGTCACTTCGAAAGAATGCTATCCATATACCTCGAAACAAGTTGATTACATTGGGTATCAGCAGGAGCAACAAAATCATGAAAAACACACGGGAACTGTCAACGTATTCGCCGGAACAACTGACCTTGGTATTGCCTGTTGTATTCTGGTTTAGTGTATTCGAGAGAGCAATAATAGAAAACTTGCTCAGCACCAGACATGCTAGAAATAACAACCCTATCAGAATCGATGCGAACCATTTGAAGAAGACAACATGTCTGGATGGGTGATGACGAACGTCTTCTTTTGTCTCTTGCCTCTTCTGAACCTTTGAAATGAATGACAAAAACAAATTGATTGTTCCTTTTTACAAAGGAAACGATATATCCTTCACATTAATAATAACGGTAAAAAAGTCTTATGTTGTTGGTGTTTTGCATATGATCCACTCGTCATGAAGATTTACAGATAACAAAATAGATATGCCTAGAAAGAAAGAGTGGCTTGGACTCAATCTATCTTAATCAAATCTTAATTAGACGCAATACGTATTATCCGTACGAAACATTAGGTGAATTCATTACTATTCCTCTGGAAAACAATATATGTTAATCTGGCGCTTTCTACAAATGATGCATAAAAATACCTGGACAGTCCATGATGATGCTAAATATTTAAAATGATTCAAAACCATGCACCTTTGACTTTTCTGATACTGTTAGTAGTCTTGTCCCTCTCTCGTTGTCACGCCCAAATAAGCTTCTGCCGACAGAACTCGGTGCCGTAGAGATAGAACTGTCATCAGTGGCTGTGGAAGATGTGGAAGACATGGCTTCCTCTGATCTGAGACTCATTTTGAGATTGGAATTCCTGACATACAGCCACACCGATAAATACACGAAAATCTACAATTATATATATATATATATATATATATATATATATATATATATATATATATATATACATGGTTATTATTATTATATATATATATAAAGGTGTATATATATGTATATATATATATATATATATATAAATATAAGTGTTTATTCGTGTTACCGTATGCATTTTGTATTCATGTTTTGTTTAATGTCTTCTGAGGGCATCAATATTATTTTTCTGACATCATTAGCTTACATAAGACAGTATATTTTATTAAACAAAATGGCAAGGTATTGTCTCGTTGGTCTCCTTTGGTATAGAAATCTTGCAACGGTGTTAATTTTAAGCTGAGAAATGAAAACAGCAATAAAAAGTCATTAAATAAATGTATTGGAAATTAAACGATTTGAGAGATAGGATTTTGTATCTGTTTGTTTATCGGGTGTGGACAGACCTGACTAAGCACGTAGGCATATATACTTGACTAATTGAGTGCCCATTTAGAGATCTATTCATTACCACAGTAAGAGAGAATGACACATCACGACTAATTTTCATGTTTTTTGTATGCTCCAGACCAGGTGATTTTACTGGACAGCCTAATTTTTGCAACCTAGTTAGAATCGAATATCTGTAATTTTTTTATTTGGCCCACAGCCGTGTTTTCCGTAAGAAACGCTTGTTTGATTACTCGAATGTTATTAACAGCTTAACATGAAAATTATTAACTCATCGATTCCCAATTTTTCTGAAATAATATCTAGAAAACAAAATTAAATTAAGGATTTTTCCAAAAAATATCTTGTCAAAATAAGCAAGTACAAAATACCAGTCCGAACAGATATTGATAGAAGACAAGTATCGAACAATCATTTGACTTATGACACAATGCGAATAATGGTACAATACAATTTTGATAAATGTTCAAAGTAGAAAAGTCTGTTAATGTGGTTTTATGTCATTAAGAATGATTTACTTTGATACTAGTATAATTATCTAATGCAAAAAATGTAAGAGGCAATAAAACTTAAATAGTGTACTTAAATGTACCTAATTTGTTGAAAGAACATACAAAATGTTCGTATGCTTTATGTGTGACAATGAAACCATTTAATGTGTGACAATGAAACTATTTAATTCAACCACATAGCATTGAAAAATTATCGGTTATAACGAAATTAGCATCATTCATAATTAAAAATTGTATAATAATATTTAGGCCAAAGACCTCTGCGATCAAACTAAATATCAGCTCTGCGATTGTAAAGGGGTTTTACACTATTGTATTTATGATTGTATTTATGATTGTACTGGACACTCTGTGTGTGTGTGTGTGTGTGTGTGTGTGTGTGTGTGTGTGTGTGTGTGTGTGTGCCGTTGATATGTTACTCATTGAGTAGTAACCCCTGTTCATAGACTATTTTAACTCTTTGCTTCAGAAGTCAGTCTTAAATCTCAAAATAATCGCCCTATTATGTAAATCTAGATGGCAACACAGTTCTAATCTTTAACAATCAACACTAAAACAATGTCAGTGTCCAGTAAAAGAGGAAGCCATACCGGAAAGACCTTGCCAACTTCATTAGGTTCGACAAAACTTGGGTTGCCTCCTACTGAGATGAAATAACCTAATTATCCTTTTGAACCTATTGTTGTACAAGTGGATAATGCGATTAAAATAAGACATAACTGAATCGTTTGACCAGCAGGTAAGCGAAGTAAAGGCAAGTTTTACACAAGCAAGATAAGATGATTATTCATTGAACAATCTAGGCATACTTCACTGGTTATATACTTGTTGTTTAAACTCTGAAATAGAAATTATATCGAAAATCTAAGGTTGAAATGCATCAAAATCACATTCACGATCTGTAAAAAGACATCAACAAAGAAACAGATCCAGACAAGAAAGCAATATTGCAAGAATAGATGTACAATGTTAAACGTTGTAAAGCACAATTAGATGGACAAATAACTCAGTTGGAGGTAGCTTTTGGAACAGACGCACAAAAACAATCTATTCAAAATAAGAAAAAAATATTAAGTCAAAGACTTAAACAGGATTTTACGGGAAAAGAGCGTGACAGTTTCTCAAATACCCACTGCGATAGGAATGACAATATCAACAGTTACTATTTACAGCCGTGGCTGCAAAGAAGATTTGTTTGCTAACAAAACTGAAAACTTCCTTAAGAAAGATTAAATTGTAATCTGACAATTTACATATGGAGGTCTGAATGACATCTAAACAAAACAAGGCTACATTCCGTCGACCATTCAATTCAGTATTCAGATTGTAGCTTTCCTATTTTTTGAAGTGAAAATGTAATTATAAACTTATAGTTTTTAACAATAACTCTCCCAAAACCCAAAATTCAATGTTTCTTTTGATAGGTAGCTAACAGTAAGTGAACCGGAAATTTTAATCAGATTTAATCTGTATTTATTTATTTATTTATTTATTTATTTATTTATTTATTTATTTATTTCAATTATTCTAGGAGACAGCATCAGCATTACCCGGAACTATCTGTAGTGTTAAAAGCCTGATTGTTTCTTCCCTCGATAAATGTTTTTTCTTACTTATGTTGACAATAATGCGGCTCTCATTTTCGATTTTAAACGAATATATAAGCCAATCTTTATAGCAGAATTTTGAAAACTATTCAACAAAGTCAAGGTCTGTTAAAGACGATCGTGGAAGTATGTGAACTATTCATAAACTATTACAAAATTGTAAACTATTTGGCTATGTACATGATTGTTACACAGAATTATTTTAACTGCGTTTGCGCCAGTCTCTACGCATTTCTTATGTATTATCATGAGGAAAAATCCCCAAGAGTCAATTGAACTTCATCCCATTCCAACATCGTTACTGCTTACATGTTTTGATTCAATGTTGCCTTCACATATCGATGTTATTAAAGAATATCTCATCATATGTGGAATTCCCGATCTTTTTGCAAACGGAATTGATACAGCCTCTCCTGATAAAAACCAAATTTTGACCCTAACGATTAAAAAACTACCGCCCTAATTCTAACCTCCAATTCATGGAAAGAAACATCTTATAAATGATGTTCTGTCCCAACTTGTATCTCATCTGAATTTAAATAGCATTTGTAGCAACTTACAGCGTGCACATTGCCCTATATTACGACTCTATGGTCACAAACTAAGTAACAGAAAGAAGCAAAAACCAACTCGTTTTGTAAAACTTAACAAATAATATAATTATCAGATGTAAATGAAAATGAGAGAATAACTTACGGTATTATGAAGTGAATCTAAACTAATCTATATAAAGGTCTTCAAAAGTCCTAAATGAATGAAAAGTTCCTTAGAACTTCTATAACCTGAAATGCACTGGTGTTTCAAGAACCATGATGTTGTCAGGATGGCGTTTTCCTTCGAATAAAATTTATAACAGTTCTAGAATAATATTATAGTCCAAATAATGAGAATTTTCTGTTTTCACTGAACAGTCCAACAACTATTTGGGGATTTTTATCTCTCCACTAATATCTAAGTACAACATAAAACATGTCTGCAAACTTACCACACTAACAGAAGAAATTTAAAAGGCTCCAAAATAGAATGAAATTTATTTCTCAGTCCTCTCTTTATATACACTGTCTATTGCGACTGTATTTTGCAAGAGTCCCCACGTGACGAATCACACTACTCATTTTGCGTCAAATTTGCCAATTCATGTGAACTAGCCCAACCAGTTCGAAGTTACTGAATTCTTCCAGAAACGTCGAAACCTCATCAGCCATCAAGAAATTAAGCCAAAGGCGCCATTTAAGTCTTATTATTAAGATTATTAATGTTAATTGTCAACACATACGCAAGCATCTATTTATAGATCCTATGTAATACTAAACTCTGAAGATACTCAGGTCACGTATGCAAACTTTAACTAGAGATGTTATGTACGATTAACAACCACGAATTAAAAACTATATATATTAGAAAAAAATCATGCACCAGCATTTGGAAATAATATAGATATACATTACACCTAATCACAGGACAAAAAATGCCGTTCTAAAGGTAGTTACCGTCCTTCTGTCTGCTTTGGATAGTGGAAAAATGGCTGTCTTCACCCTCTTTGACCTGTCTGCAGCATTTGACACAATAGACCATGCTATATAACTTCACCATTTCCAGCAATTATTTAGTATTTGCGATACAGCGTTATAATGGTTCAAGTCCTACTTAATCAAAAGGACACAAATCGTGTCCATAAATGGAAAACATTCCATCCCAGTTGATCTATGTTATAGTGTTCAACAGGGTTCGGTTCTTGGTCCCAACTCTTCATGATATACACTCAGCTCCTCTCAAGTGTCACAGACAGTCATAAAGTAGCATACTACTTGTACACTTATGACACCCAAATATACAAATCTAGCCACCCAACGGAAGTCAATGCTACCATCCAAGTGGTAGAGGGATGCATTTCCGATGTGTAGTCATGGATGGCATCTAACAAGCTGCGGATGAATGATAATACAACTGTAGCCATTCTGATCAACATACAAAGATTGTTTCATTCCCATCATGTACCTCAAACAATAATTATATGCAGCAACAACATTACATTTACAGAATCGATACAATACAAAGTTGTCGCTCTCGGTTGTACTCTTGTTATGGACATGCAAGGCTTCATATCTGGAGCTGAATGCATCAGTCCTATTCGCAATTTTCTTTCAATTGATGGCACTAAAATACTTGTGTGCTACTTATTATTTTCTAAACTTAAATATTGAAGTTCTCTTCTATATGGTTCGTCTCGGTATCTACTATATAAATTTCAAAAACGTTCAAAAACACAGTTACTAGAATCATCCTAAAAGGACCACACATCGAACACTCCTTCTTCTCCCGGTCTCTGTCCTCCACTGGCTAACCGTTCGCCCCCGAATGAAACACAAAATTTGTTTAATATGCTACGCCTCCTTGAATGCCTGTAGTCGAAATTACTATCAGACGTCATCCACCTATAAATCTCTTCTAATTATTTACGCTCCTCTTCATACACTCGCATTCCTATTCTCACTATCAAAACAAAGTTCTACGACAACATACAACAGCAGTATTTATATTATTCAACAGTGCTATCAGAACTCGCCTACGCCAACTGCAAGAACACACTTATGCGACTTAATGTTTTCTTATCTTAATTATTTTCAAGAGAATAAAGATTTATGCCATAACAGTTCTTCTGTCAAGTGTTGAACATACAATTAATATTTCATAAGAATATGAATGATACAAGCATGTATACAAAATAATGCAATATTGTACTTCTATGCACGTAACAGTTCGTCTGCAATCAAATTTTATTTTCCCTTGAGGTGCATGATATATGATTGTAACATCAGATTTTTTATTCTTATTCTTCATTTTATTAATGAAAGTGAGGAGGTTGTGATCGCTGAAATCAACAGCTGGAGAAGGAGTTGCACTAACAGACACCTCAAAGTTTTTCAGACCCATCATCAAAGCCAAACACTCATTCTCTATTGTGGAATAATTTCTCTATTGCGTATTCAAGTTCCTTGAACTGCTACTTCACTCGCATCTACAGATATTTTAACGATTTTGTGAAATCTGGAGCTGAAAGAACTGGTGCACAGTGTGGTATGACCTTTAATGTGTCTAGATCCACCTGACAATGGTCTGACTTGTAAAACATGGTCCTCTTATAAAACAAATGGTCATGGATTCAAATTAGAACAAACTTTCTGATAATAACCTGCTATACCCAAAGATATCATCAGTTGTTTCTTAATGATAGCACAATGAACCCAGAAACAGCCTTAGCCTTAACTTCTAAAGGTCTTATTTGACCATGTCCCACAACATGTCATAAAAAGGTAACACTAGCACAGCAAAAGTCATTTTAACTCAAGTATATTGTCAGATTTACTTCCTTGAGCATTTTGAAAAAACGTTTAGATGGTTTCCATGTGGTCCTTCCAGATGTCGTTGTATACGATGGCGTCATCGATGTAAGCGTCACAATTTCCTATTGCAAATGATATCATATTCATGAAACGTTCGAAAGAATTTCCGGGACCCTTCAACCCAAATGGCATGACTTTTTATTGGTAAAGTCCATTCTGAGTCACGAATGCTGAGATTTCCTTTCATCTCTCAGTAAATGAAATTTGCCATAATCCCTTCAAGAGGTCAAACTTAGTCACATATATGGCATTTACAATCCTGTCAGTGCAGTCATCGATTCAACGAATTGGAAATGAATTTTTGTGACACTGTTTACTCGTCTGTAATCAGTACACATACAGGAAGTCTTACTTTGTTTCGGCACTAGAATACAAGGTGAAAGCCATTTTCCAGCATATACTGAACTTCTTTCTTCAGATAGTTTTGTTTTGAGAGGATTCATCCTATGTGAATGTTGCTTTACAGTAGTTGATTTTATTTGTTTGAGTTAGAATATCTGGCAGACAGAATTTCTTTAGCAACTGTTTCAGTTCGTTCATCTCTTGCGGCAGCAGAAGTTCCTGGTCCAGATTATTCAAAATTCAGAATTGCGAAGATTAGTCACTTCAAAGTTATTGCTATCCGATCGCATCTTCGTACAAAATGTTGTGGGGGGGACAGGTATTGCTAAATTAAATGTATAATTTACATGACTATCCCTGTCAACATTTTCTTTAAACATGTTAATGTGGCAAAGTTGTTTCTTCCTACACCTTCCAGGAGTATTTATGATGTAATTCAAAACACTAACTTTATTTCAATAGCATAAGGATGAAACAGCTTAGCCTGGAAAGGATTTTGGGGTATGGATAACAGAGACAAAACTCAGTCACCTGGCTAAAAGGTCCTATTTTTGTATGCTTGTCATACTTCAATTTCATTTTTAACTGGACAGACTAAAGATTAGTTCTTGCTACATCGAAAGCCTTTTTGACCATCTTTATTTAAATTTAGAGATATAGTCAAGACCAATTAAGTCACACTCTTCAGTTGAAATAAACCTCTCTTTCAATAATTTCAATGGTCCACAGACCCGAAAACAGGTTCAAAGGACAAAATCCTAGAGAATCTTGCACTGACACCCTAACAGCAAGCAAAAACAATTGTGCACCTTCACCCTGCTTTATTACTGTCTCAAAGCAATATGACCTAATGATGCTCCTTAAAGTCTGATAAAACCTATCCAAAGCACCTCGACTCTCTGGGTGAAAGGTAGAAGATCTTAACTGTTTGATAACTAATTCATGCAAGACATGCGGAAAAATAGCAGACATGAAATTAGATCCTTGATCAGATTGAACATGTTTAAGGAGGCCAAATGGTGTAGAAAAAAATCCACTTTACCCAAAGCTTTCACAATGGTCTTACTTTCGACGCAACATAATCGTCAACAAGTAACGGTTGCCCAAATTGGTCTTAGGTAAAGGGCCGACACAGTGCCCAAATTGGTCTTAGGTAAAGGTCCGACACAGTGCCCAAATTGGTCTTAGGTCCGAGACAGTCTAACAATATTCTACTAACTGGTTTGTCAAATGGGTGACAGACGACCTTTGGATGTCTTTTGACTGTGTTTTCCTAACATTTGACAAGTATGACAAAATCTATAAAACTTAGAAATATCAATTATATATTTGGCTAATAAAAATGATTTAAGATCTTGCGATACATCTTATTTACTCCTAAATGACCAGACAACGGAGTTTCATGGGTTACACTGACCAATTACAACCAGCGGGTACCTCCGGTGGCCTACATTTCCTCAAGAAGACCACATTCTTCAAAAAGTAACAAGTTTCTTCTTAAAAGGATAAAGTTTCACACATAGTCTTCTGAAATAAATAAGAGATCTATGTATCTTCCTTCTGTACTAGTTATTTTCTTTATCACCCTGATTAGATTTAAGAGAATGTGTAGCCAAAAGAGTATCACTATGCATTTACATTTGAATTTGATCTTTCTGCATTTGCATTTGTTCTCTCTGTATTTCCCTATTTCTCTCCTCCTTGCGTCCTTGCCTTTCTCTATTTTCCTTCTCTTTTTCTATATCTCTCCTCCTTTCTCCTTTGTCTTTCTATTTGCATTAATCTAAGCTGAAGCCAAAGCTTTTCTAACTCTGATTTCATCTGGCTTATTTCCTTTACGTTACCAACCGAACCAGATAGATACTTCTTTACTAAATCCAGAACTCTTTAATCAAGAACATTCTGGTCTGCTATATAAACAATAAAGAGTTTCTTGATCTCTTGTTTCACCAAAAAAGCCTTCGCTTCAGAAAGATCAAAATGTTTGGCAAGTTCCAGTAAGTAATCCTATTTTAAAGACTCTAATTTCTCCTCGGTAGGATGGGCAATGAAATTCTCTACTTTGGATGTAATGTCGAAAGCTTGTTGGTTTTCACTATTAATGACCCAGCTAAAAAATTAAAATACCAGAAACTAATAAAATCTCTGCAGTATTAAAAAAGAATCAAATTAATTCAAGCCCTGAAAATATTCAAATACGGTTCAAATACCGAGACGAGTTTCCATTAACCCTGTAACATATAACAGCTTAAACTTAATTAACAAGACAAGGCAAACCTAGCAAGCATTCAATTTTCCAAAATATATATTATTTAAATAAAATATAAATCAAACAAAGCGACAAAAACTTAAAATACCTTACAGTGCATGAGTTCCTAGAATATCCTTAATTGTACTATCAGTTTCTCACTAATCCGGAAATTGTCCAAAGGTATTTCGAATGAAGGTTCTGAGGTGTTATGTGCAAACGTGCTAGAACCACTGAAGTATCCAAATGTTTCACTTCAATATAAACCCTTTAACGTAGATTATCAGTGAAGTCCTTGAAAGTGTCACATAATCCAATAGAATTTTTATTGATGCTCTAGTTCTTGAATAAATTCACATAATCCAATAGGTGCTGACTGTCTACACTCTACTAAATCCAACGAACATGTATTATAAATGAGTAACTATTTCTTCTCTTGCAGACTGGCATAGACTGAAGAATAGCCAACATAGTGTGTGTGTATTCTCATCATAGAGTCTCTATATACGCATCAAATCAGCATAATCTTATATACTAAAAGATTCTCGAACAGTAAACTGTATTATTTTGAAATAATTTAATCAATCGTGTTGTGACCTTCTCAAGCTATTGAACCAATCAACAACTATATCCAACGTAATAGCTCTACAGGGCAAATGCACTCCTACTTTCACGTCATGTTTATGTGACCTCCATTCATTTATTGCATTGAACGGCTTACTTGACCTAAATAGTTCTCGACTTGACCCCAGCGTCCAGCCTTGGTTTATAAATGAGACTCCTAGAACGCATAGTCTTATTATTTCTTCTCTAAATAATTTTTACTCTTGCTGCACTGCCACAAAATGTTTATCAGAAATTGGGATGCCAGATATTACTACGTCTATATTAATGGGAGAGTTTAATGGAATTTTAAATCAGTTTTGAAGTTTCTCTAAATTATTGTTGTATCCAATAATCCTGTCACTCAGGAATATAAAAATAATTTCAACGCCAGCAGCATAGTCCAGTTTCACTATTTGGTCAGCTTCAAAATTCTACAAAACTGGCATAACGTTTTAATCTGTGGTGTTACTTTGCTATTCTAAAAATAATCTGTTAGCAGTGGTACTAAATTAGAAATTATATATCATATGATGCTTCGATTTAGCAATTCATTTTCTTCACCTGCTTATCCGTTTTAATCTCGCAAAAGAGAAGCCAGACCAACCTGTTGGCTCATCTACATTAATCTTCTCAATTATATATATATATATATATATATATATATATATATATATATATATATAGTAGTTATATATATATATATATATATATATATATATATATATATATATATATATATATATATATATATATATTAATTTCATATTTTCGTAGGTTATTTTTATTTTTATTTTGTTTTTCTTATTCTTTTTCTAAATTCAAATCAATCTTATTATGGCTTCTAACAGTACCCATCATTTTATCAAAAATGTATTCATTCCACTAGTGTATTATCAATCTGGAGTTAGTAGAATCTTGAAACTGGTACATGCAATGTTAAATTGGGTTAGATTCATAATCTTTAGTTAAATATGTTCTCAACATGTGGAGATGCAACATATTGCTACATTAACAAAGCCAGTGAGCTGTTGACGAATCAACAAGATCACAGTCCCTACGAAAATCAACACATTTTATGTAGACATATTTTTATATAACATCTGAATTCAAGGTCGGTCTTATTTACAATTAGATTATGATGTTCCGTTGCGGTGCTTCACATTCTATTATTTTATGGGTCAGTCTAAAATGTACATAAATAGGATTTAATAAACAAATAATTCATTCCTGTTTTAGGTCAGTCTGGAGGACATTATGATCAGAGTGTACAGTTGTGTTGTTCACCTCAAATATGATTCGAGAGGAATTGTGTATTTAAAATATTGAATGGAATGACTAAGGTGCTCATTAATAAATCATTTTGGATTTGTGAGAACTCATTTAAAGAGATTCTGGAATGCACAATTGTGCTCTATTATGATATTCTAGACTACTGGAATTCATTCTTAACAATCTATATTTTTGGACTTTTGATGGTACCATTACGATTATTTGGAGTTTATTTCACAATATTGCCAAGGTCTTTTGAATTTTCATTTTGTATTATACCGAAATACATTGCTTATTGATTTTACGTAAATTGTTGGTTTACTTTCTTTCTGTCACATATTTTAGCAATATTAAATTCTAAACAGAAAATAATTTTTTGATTGTTTTCTGCCTTTTGGCTTTTGTAAATTATAACAGCTCAAACTGGTGTCATTCAGACCGTTAATGAAAACTCAAACCCTTCAGAGAGCGATACCATGAAATGCTAGCGTCTGATGGGGGAACATTTGATGGAAAATGAAAGGACTGAGTACTTTTAAGCTTACTTGGACAAAAATCATCTGTCGTGGAAAGATTTAAACAGAACGTAAAGATTAGAATGTGGAAGCATTTCAATAAAATATGAAGAAGAAACTGGTTACCATTAACGAGATCTTCATAATATACCTTAAATTAAGCTGAATACAAATGTATAAATTTACCAACGTCAAATATGTCATTTATTTCTTCTTCTCACTTTACTTTTTTGTCATCCCGGTATCAGGATGATGCTGCTTATGTCAATAATATCATCGTTGAAAGTTAACAGAAAATCTTCATCTTTTCTAAATTATACTACGATATTTTTGTACCTGATATCCGCAAATGAACACTCCCATTATTCTGAATTGTATTCTTCAACACAGCTAACATATCATCTGCTTTACACGAGATGATTCAAACGACATGTTACAGCAAAGAAGTATGGGTAGCCTAACTATCGTTAGCTTTGGTGGCGCTCTACAGTTTCATATTTTGCATAGGGTTAGAATTTTAAAGAAAAAGAATTCCCCCTGGTTCCCTCACTAGTTATACTGGCTATTTAAAAAAGACCTTGTACTTCTTAGGTATTGTTCAAAGAATCTTTAATTCCCTTTATTTTGGTGTATGATTGATGGGTGTAATATTGGTTATAGAGATTACAGCTTGGCCTTACTCCAGATGTGCACCTTTCAAAAAACTGCTAGCTCCACTTGGTCATTTTTACTTCCTGAACTTCAGAGGTAAATTGTAAAAAAAGAGCCGATAACTTTTTTTACATTTTATATTTGGTAATTCATTTATTGCACTTTCAGAAGCTGGTATTGTCTAGTCTGGCAAAATTCATTTTCCCTATTTTAATAACTGATAAGGATAGTGTACTTTAGGCAAATTCAGGCTGATTTTTTGGAGCACAAGGGAGCAGTCATTTTACTTAGCAGTGTGCTAAGATCATTTACAATTTCCAAAAGTACGATATCCAAAGAAATGTCAGCCACATTACATCAACGTTGCATAGAGGTATGCCAACATTCTCTCCACTGTGCATGTTTTAAATGCAAACAACTTCGCCTTACATACGTCACTCTCTCAAAAGTACATAATAACTGGTGAGCGCCCCCTTTACTGATAATGATGATGATGTTCGTCCATCGGTGTCGATGAGGACCATTCAATGTCATCGATTCACTGGAGGTGGGTCCGGAGATGGCTGATCAGTCCAATCCGGCCTGGAAGATTCTGTTGCAGGGGGGACATGGATGTACATGTTTCTGACTGGGAGTTGCGGAACTGCTGTTACTACTTTACTACTTTTGCATACAAACACTAGTTTAGATCAGTCGAAATGAAGTTCGTTTCAAACATAAGAAAGCAGGGCAGTCGCCGGCGATTTTCTTATACTACAGTCATATTTTACCTACACGCGTGGGTAGGGGTTGGAAATATTTTCCCTGGTATGCAATAAAGAAGCAAATATTTCAACTCGAATGCAGAATTGCGTGATCTGATTGGTTGGATGAGATAATCTGAAGGCACTCTCTCTAGAACTGAATATTTATCTACACAGTTGGTTTATATATTTGCAGTACTGCCCTAGATATACATCATTTCGGTGATTTGAATCAGAGTAAGTTCTCTGTTTCCAAATGGAAAAGATCCAGTTACTTATATTAAACCGATATATTGCAACCCCATCTCCATGGAAGTCAGGCATAAATGTTACTGTCATTACATCGTTAATTCTCCTTTCAGTTCTTGCATTCTTTCATAGCTAAATAGGTAACAAATATATCATATTTTATAAAGTTTTACGACGAAAAATAAAAGCACGAAAACCCATACATGCAATTAATACAATACAGTGAATCTAATATTACCGACCTATATATCGTGATTTTGTGAGCATGGCTAGCAGCGACAGAAAATATTTGCAGTAATTTCTTTGACGGCTCTTATTAACCTAATTCAGTAAATTTAGTTTGAATGTTATGTTATGAAATTATATCAACACAAGGCATAGATAATTACACTGTATAGTCTTCGAGATGGAGCAAATCTAAGTACCTGAAGAAACATCGATGGTGATCACCACCCCTTTCAAACAGTAGCAAATGGCAACAGAGATCACAGAGTAAAGAAACAAAAACCGTTTATAAGAAATACACACCCATCCCACCGCCTTCCAAAATATTGTACAAAACTTTCACGACGGAAAAAATCCCACCTCGATATAATTGTAAAAAATGGCACTGCTGCCCTCCATCACGCAAATAACAACGCCATTAGTGCGTAGATATTCGAATGAAGAAGATTATGTTCGTGAGCTCGTCAGAGGACATTATAACTTAAAAACTTAGAACCCCGGTAACTGAGAGATACCATCGTAAAAAAAAAAACTTCACAGATCATACCCTGTCTCTCGGAAGTTACACCAAAACCTTCATGAGCAAAGCCAACAAGTTGGTGAAGAAAGACGGTGCTAATAATTTAGCTACGGTATGACAATCTCCTTTTTAACACCAGCGTTAAGTTAACGTAAGTGTATTAGGCACGATTAAAACAGTTCCTTCCTTGCTTTTATCTACATGTGCCTTAAATACTGGGCTTAAAATCTGTAATATTGTTATTATTTTATTATTCATTTTATTGTGTTGTATTTACTTGTGGGTGGGTCGGCAAATATCTAAACATTTAAAGGTATAAGTAAAACAGACTCTCAGCAGCAGGGAGGGTGAACCCTACAACTTTTTCCGAGGGTCCGTTAGCAAAAATAAAGGTTCCTACAAAGGGCGAATATAAGGTCAATAACGCTAAACCGAATCCACTAACCGAACATATTTCAACAACAAAAATCGACGGGGTTAGTTCGTTTTTGTTACTCGTTCGTTGATATATTTCTTTTTTTTTAAAATTTTAGGCGTGTTTTGTTTGCGTCTCACACTCATTTTTTGTCAGCCCACCCTCTCTGCTGCTGTAATTAAACCACTGCGTTATATCAATAATGATCCCTGAAGCTCACTCAGCTAGACTAGCTCGAGAGCGACTAGAAGCGACACAGAAATATCTTCCGCTTCATAATAGTGTTAAGCAAACATTACAAGAGCGTCAACAAACACAAGAAGAATTTACAGAATCCGCAGAACAATTATTTAAACCTATCACGAAGACTACTGAAGTTATTCTTCCTGTGTTAAAAAAAAAACAGCGAAACAAACTGAAAAAATAGCTGAGCGAACTAAAAAGACCAAAAAAATTCTACGAGAACTTCCGGAGAAAATAGCTGCGGTTCAGCCAACTGGAGAAATAGATCAAGCCTAAGGTGATACTCAACAAGAATCAGAAGCACGAGCCAGAGTTAATCTGTCGAAGATGTTATTAACGATATCAGACAGACCAAAAATATAAGCCAATTAGTTGCGAGTGCTGTGAAAGGTTATGAAAACCGAAAACAGTTTTTAAAACCTGAATACGCCGATGATCCTGTGGGTCGCGAAACTTGGTACAAATGGATATATCGTATATATTACAACACTGATAAAGCCCGAAACAACGATCCAAGATTTATTGAATATACTCATGCGATAGATGGTTATATTTCGTTTATACAATTACCACCAGAATAACAACAACAAATACGACAACAACAAAAACAGATGCAACAAAAAGCACAATCACAACAACAACCATCATCATCGCTACCGCCAAACGGCGAGTACAACGACGACAAAAGGAATCAGAACAACAACAACAGTTACCATCACCACAACCACGAAAAACATCATCCAGCGATGAAGCATTTTATTCATCAGCAGAGAATCCCCAGATGTCCTTGATTATTTATTAAGTCCGGATAAAGGTGATACTGATTAAGGTGCAACTGGAAGTGGTATTAATGCTCGAGGAAGTGGTTTTGTTACTTGTCACGGTAATATCATTGCCGACGTAGATAGATTAGAAATTTTAATCGGTGGAAAACGAGCCGGTATTAATTCTCCTGAAATTATCAACGAAATCTCATCAATTTGTCAACGATTATTTACCGGTGGCATCATGGATGTTAACGTGTATCGGTCTCTCATTAATGAAATTACCGATGATTATCATAGTGACTAAGTCACTGACTAAACAGTTAGATATTATAATTATAATAGATGATCATACATGTTGCTCAACGTGGACCAGCTATGGTCAGGGTGGTAAATTCAAGATTACCTGTATACAAGAAATTTTATGAAGATGGATTTGGTGATGTTGTTCAGGGTTTATTTAGAAGGATAGCCCCAAAAGCAATACCGATCGCAAAACAACTAGGAATGAAAGCTATTGACGTTGTTCGTGAAAAAGGTATTGGTGCTGTTGGTGATGTTGCCAGTAAAGCATTTTCTGCAATCAAGGATAGACTAGCACGATTAATACGACGAAAACCTCAGCCAGTAAAATTACCCAGCACTGAAGTGATGCCTGCAAGTGTTAGTAAATTAATAAATCAAGCCGCAAATAAAAAACTAACAGAGTTAGCCGAAGAGGGGGAAAAAACGTAATAGCAAATCTGATAGCGGGAAGTGGTCATCGTATTAGACGATGACCAATAACATAACATGTTCAAACGTATATCTCATCCCACATTTGACATAGATGCGCCAATTCTCAAAGATGAATCTGTGCGTGATTATCAATATTATTCTTACGACGCACGACAGCAAATCAGCTGGTCATGTTAGTGTCAGTCTGACCCCGGGTCAGATTAAACGATTACAATCACTGTTAGCATCACGATGCGGAACAAAAATATCATTAAAACAAGAATAAATGAGCAGTGCAAATAAATTATCGTTGACCGAACGTCTGTTTAATAGATTAAACGAATCTAACCACGCCAATAAAGGAATACGATTAAATCTTTCCGTGGGTGCAATCAAGGATGCTATTAAAACCGGAGGAATATTTCCGCTTCTCGCAGCTATTCCAGCATTAATAGCCGCAGCCGCTCCAGCTGTTGCAAAAGCTGCTGCGTTAGGTGCAGTTGGGACAGCTGCTAGAATGGCATTAAAGAAAGCAACAGCGAAAGGATTAAAAAAAGGAAACGAAGAGGTCACGATCTGAGACTTCCAGGGTCTCGATACGGAAAAGGATTAAGAATTCCTGTGACTCGCTGATTTTTCCGATGTCTAACTTTGATTTACTCGATGCTGCTGCGCGATTAAATATAAAGAATTTTAGAGGTGTTTTTATGCGTGATCAATTACCGAAAAATCCAAATCTGAAAGAAACAGGTATCATTAATCTCGATAAAAGCTCTGGTCGTGGCACTCACTGGGTTGCATATGCAATTGATCCACGTGGAATTGTTTATTTTGATTCGAATGGGTTGGCGCCACCAAAAGAATTTTTAAAATACGTTACTGGTGATTCTATCACTGGCAATATTCCAATCTGGTATTCAACGCTACCAACACAAACATTAACGGATCCACCAATATGTGGCCGTGAAGCACTAGCAGTACTTGATACTGTATCAAGATCAACGAAACCACCTCATAAAGCTGTACATGAATATACATTAAATAATCGCTAATCATATAATGGTTGATATTTATGGAAGATCTTCTACTAGTGCTCTCACCGGCAAGAAGAAAGAAGATATCGAATTAATCAAAGTACGCCACCAAAGATGATCTTGCTGAAATTATGAATTTATCTGGAGTTGACCGAGATGAAGTTGTTATTTTTCAGGATACATTCGGTGTTTTAAAGACGAGTAATATCAAGTGGATCGATATAATTCGTAGAGTTCTTGGTGCTACCACGGACAATATTACAGTATTTACTGACGGTGGTAAAATCAGAGACTCAAATGTATCAATCGCAACTATCAGAAATGAAATTATAAAAAGTGTCGCTGATCGTTTAAAATCCGCCGGTGATACAATGACAGGTGACCTTAACATGAATGGAAATAAAATCGTTGCTTTAAGAGAACCAGCAGGTGATGAAGATGCCGCAACAAAGAAATATGTGGATGATAAAAATATTCCGATGACAACTTCGTTGTCGACGATCAATCATGGAATGGTCGCACTTAGAAGTGAATTTTATAATTACATACAACTGTTTATGAATTTTCACAGAAACGTAAACAGAACCACTAATGAATTTTTTGGAAGTCCACCAACCGTTGACATAAATCTCACTGACATTAATACAAAACTCAACGATATTGTCAGTGGAATTCCTAATATCGTCAATAAAACCAATCTGATTTAATTCCACACAAACAAATTAACAACATTACGTACACGGTGGCGTCTGGGGTATCAACGTGGACACCGCGCGATAACACTCTCGAATATACGGCAGAAGTAACTGGGTTATACAGGCTGTCCATGCATGGTTGGGAAATTATTGCGGCCACTTCATCATCACCGAATGTATATCATAATCCACTACTGGTGATGCTAAACAAGGACACCAAAGAAACATTTACGTTGACATCAACGGAAATACCCCCGAGACGTTACTGGTGGTGTGTGGAATTTATCGCTGTCTTAGACAACAACTAAAGTATAATGATAGACGTTCAGCGATACAGATACGATCAAGTAATAACATGGCAGAATAAATTAAAAACCATCATCGATAATTATACAACAAAAATAAAGAAATATCGTAGACGTGCGGTTATCGTTGATATCATCGTTTATTCGGTTTCCGCGATTGTTGCTGGAACCCGCGTAGTATTATCAACGTTGACGATGACAGCGCCGATCGTTGTAACAATCATTGTTTCATCGTCAACCACGATCGCTGAAATATTTAATATTATCGCGAAAAAGATAGATACGTGCACGAATGAAGAATTGAACGAGTACATGATGAAATTACACACAGCAACGACCGCATACTCTAAATTATCATTGATGATTTCTTCGTCGCTTAATGATGGAATAATATCTGACGAAGAATTCAGTATTATAATAAAGATCTACAATGAAGTATTTGATGAAAAAATTCCTGAACAGGATTTAAAACAATAATAGTATAATATTGTCAACGTTCGATCAGCGATCGCAACAATTATTACAACAGATCGTCACTAATACTGCTCCGGTAAGAACCACAATGATATCAGCGAGTCAACTAATCCTGAATTTAGTTATAATTTTCCGACCGCAATTTCAGCTTCCGAGATAGCATTAGCGCAATTACGGGTTTATTATAGTTGGCCCAATGTTAGGTCAAAATTGTTTGGTGGACTACAACCGAATAATTCATTAGCATTTGCAAATAAAAACAAACCTGATGGAACACCAGACTGGCAAGTAGTTAGTATTCCAACGGGCAGTTATCAAATAGAACAGATCAATGAAGAATTCCAACGCAGAATTAAATCCATCACAGGAAAAGAATCAAAGATTGCCATTACCGTCCACGAGCCAACGCTATCATCGGCCATTGAAATATTATCGCCGGATTACGCTGTGGACATATATCAGTCTTCAATCAGATCAGTATTAGGATGGCCAGAGATTTCACCGGTTTATGAAGGTCCACCAGAACCAGGCTTGGAAGAGTTTCTCACGACGGAAAAATCATTTATGAAATTACCTGATTACAGAAATACATATCCATGCAATTTTCATAAATATGTTATTATTGCCGGCGAAAATGTTCTTGATTTATCCGATTTTTATGTGGTAGGCAGTAAAGGTCTTAGATTTCATAAAATTTTTACCGGTATAAATGTTCCTATGGAAAATGATTTTGATCGAATTCAATTATATGTTAAAAATTTAATCATCGGTTTGATACAGAATTACAACGAGGATACAAAAAATAATGTAATCGATGGTATCAAACATTTAAATGCAGTAAAATCTGATTTTGGTGATCTCAGGATTAGCCTATATAAATTTATAAGTTATTCTGATGCGCCTATCGTAATCAAATTATTTATGAAAGTAATATAAATACCCAACTTAGGGATCCAAAATTCGATTTTGATATCCGTGCTTATTTTCTAAAAATCCTTGAATCATGGAGAAAAATAGCCCCACCAGCAAGTATTCTCAAATACGATAATGATCCATACGGTGGTGGCCGTCACATTTCACCGGTATCGTTAATATCACATCAACGATCGCTGTCAATCTAGTGTGTGATGTTATCGACGGTAGTTATCAAGTTGACACTGAAAAATCCAATCAGGCCCAACAAGGATACATTCTCTACTCATTTACCCCTCAATTCCCCCCAGGTTATTTGATTGTATCAGAACCAATCAACCTTGTTTATCTAAAATGTCATAATCCACTCTTATCACGGATACATTTTAGACTTACTGACCAGTCTGGCCACTTGCTCGATCTTAGGTCAGAGTCATTAAATATAAATCTGTATGTAAGGTCGTAGAGCGTCATCGCCGTAACATAGTTACGGAAAACATCAAGCAAAAAAAAAATGTCAAATAATTATTTTTTTTTACCCCGTGATTTTATCAGGATCAGAAATGAATTATTCTGGTACAACACTGTTAGTTTCGTTGTCGCTAGAGTCACACTCGTCTTTATCTTTAGCCAGTAACTCTTCAGTCATCGACATAATATCTCTCAGTTGTTTTATACGAGCGTGTACGAGTCTTTTCGTTTTGTATTCGTGAGATAATTCTGACCTAACCTTTTCGATGGCCCGTGAAAGAGGAACAAATAATTTCACCTGCGTATCCGTGATTGCTGCCAGCGATCGTAACATCGCCTGCTGAATTAACTTTATGAATCTATAATCGGAGGGCAACGTATATCTATTTTCTGATTTTTTGAATTGTAATAATTCAAAATCGCTTATTATTTTTTCAGGATCAAGCTTGTCAGATATTTTTATATCTCTGTGTTGTAATTGCTTAATAGCAGTAATAATAGCATTAATATTTTCATGATTCATTATATAATAAATATTTGTTTAAATAAAAATATATTTCTGAATGAATATATTCTGAATAAAGTTATTTCTGAATAAATATCAATAATTCTGAATAAAGTTATTTCTGAATAAATATCAAAAATTCTGAATAAAGTTATTTCTGAATAAATATAAAGATATATTTGTGAGTTAATATTTATGAATTAATAATAAATATATATTTATATTCATGAATTAATAAAAATATATTTCTGACATATTTCTGAATTAATATAAAGAAATAAAAATATATTTCTGATTTAATATAAATATAAATTTCTGAATTAATATATTTTTGAATAAATATAAATATATTTCTGTATTAATGCGAATAAAAAATAAACAATTTTTTTTTTTAATCAGATTAAAAAGGCAAAAGGAAGTACCTGACGAGCAGGTTGATGACGTCGGATATGTAATTGTTGGATTGGGGGGTAATAAAAACACCCCACCCATCCCCGTAAGTGAACCCCGGCGCTTTGAGGTTCGGGGGTGCCAGGTGAGTTATGCACCTGGAATTAGTTTTTATTTACAATCTCATATCTCGTCATCAACTGCCCGCAGGCGCCCCCCAATTATAATAGCATCTGACGCCGAATTCAAGATAATATATCTTTAGCATTTTTGGAGACTCGAACACGCAGAGAGTTTACACAGTGGATCCGCAGGCAAACGCTTTAACCCCACGGCTATCGGAGCTCTACAAATATACAGTTAAATTTAAGCATATAACTATTTGCACTGTCGCACACGTGAATTCAGTTTTGTAACCCAGATCTTTCTCGTCTCGTATTTACAAGTATCCGTGACAATGTCATGGACGGGAAATTACTATAAGCGATTAGTATATACTACCAGATTTCTGAATAAAACATAAAATAAATCGCGAAAATCTGCAGTTTTACACATTTTAGCCATTTCTGATTCGTTTAAAAATACTGTATTATCAACCCTTGATTTCATCAGGGCAGAACTATCTAGCAATAATGCATGGATCGATATATTCCAGTTCTTTCCGCCTGGAACAGAGCTGTGTACATTCATTCAGTACAGTGTAGTCTGCGTGTGAGGCAGTTATGTATACATGTAGATGTCTGCTGTTCATTTGCACAGTTGAATGATAGATTTATCTGTCCCCATAACATCGTTATGGATAATATCACGGCTGAGGTTTCTATGTTTGTTTCAGGAAAGTATAAGATATATATTTTCTGTAATTAATACTTCCACATAGTTGAGATATCTGGACTGGAGAGATATTTAAGCATTACAATTAGACTGTAGTACCATAACTGCTTGATTACTCTATCAGCGATGACAGAGTTATCTCCCTTCATCGTACATCACGAGGTGGAAACGTGAAAAATTATTTCGGCGGTGGTTTTCATAGGACGGTTATTTAGCGAATCTAAGACTGTTATCGTTGATAACGGATCGGTACATTCATTATATATTATTATGAAAACGTGGTAATCCGTTATCAAATTCAGACAAAGGTTTATGTGGATTCAGTATCAGTGAATATAAATGTGTAGTCAAGTAATAACAAAAAAAGGGAGACAACTACTTGATTGTTCTATCAGCGATGACGGATTTATCTCGCTTCATTGTACATACCGGAACGTGATCTTTTGTTCGAATTTTTTCGAAAATGCCGATTTAGCAATATTATTTGCGACACGTTGTACCGAACTCGGTATAATATTAAAATATTTAGCAGCCGTGTTTATGGAATTAAAAATTCTCTCTTCACCAGTCTCTGTATTTATGGATATAACCGACCTCTTTTCAAACATTTTACATCTCCCAGCATTTCCAAGTGCAGAATTCTGACTTGGTGTAACAACCCGGAGATCAGATAAATCATTATCTTTCGGGTTTGAATTTATGTGATCAATTACAAGTCCGTCTTCGATGACCCCATGAAAACATTCGAATATGAACCTATGTGAGTGATATCTTTTTTTTTCTAATAGTAAATCTAAAATAACCAGCATTATCAACAGTACCGATTGGTTTATTCAATCTGCAGTTTCTGATTACACCATCACGAGACGCTTCATAATTTTTAATGATAGGGTGCTTTACAAATTCATTTTGCTCCAGTGCTAGACATCACTATAAACTGCCACACTGCAGACATCGTAGCGATATGACTGAAAAATTGTTAAAGCTACGTTAAAAATCCAAATCACACACACACACACACACACACACACACACACACACACACACACACAGAGTGACGAATGAGGTAAATATATTAACAACTATCTCGACAATCAGCGATATATTATTTTAGTAAAATTTATTGTGCAGACAGATGATGACACTTGGATAATCCGTGATAAACGTGAACCTGTACGACTTCATACTGGAAATAATACTGTTACATTGAATAACAAATCCAAACCAGGAATATTGACTGGTATTGATAAACCGTATTATGAACGAGCGTATCCTGTAACGGCAGTTATTTATGCGATATATCCGCTAAATCATAAACCTAGCGTTGATAATCTCAAACCAATGAAATTGTTAAGGGGACTAAACTGCGTAGCTGAGCTAGTTATGGAACATTTCTCAAAAGCAATAAGCGGAAACGGTTTAACTGATCTAAGACGTAAATAAATAATGCGTGGGCAGAAACAGTTAAAGATACCGGAGTATCTATCAATGATGTTGCTAAGCTAGAAAAGAAATTAAGATTTCCAATAACAGTAAAAACACTAACCGGAGAATTTTTGTACAAACCGAAATATACAAAAAAATGGAACCCCTATAACAATCATTGATCATAACGCACATGCATGGACTGATGCTGTAACAATATTTCCACGAGATAGAATAGTCAGATTTTATGACGATTATATATTCGATGCTATCAGCAATATCAGTAAGAATGATCCTGTATCTGTTTGGTTATTTCAGAGTTCAGAATCCGTGAACTACGATCAATTTGTAAAACCTAATGGAGAGATTTACCGTAGAGAATCTCTCCATGAAGAAATGAAGAATCTTGCACTGAAATATAATTCTGATGATGTAGAAGTTGAAAGATTATTGAATAATTGTTTTACAGTTCCATCAGTTGCTGCCCACGCCGCTCAGGAGAAAAATTCATGGAAACCAACACGATCAGAATTCCTTGAAGATATTCAGCATAGTTGTGTCGAATATGGACATGGCGGATTATGGAATACCAAATACGATCATCGTAAAGTTATATCGGTTGATATCGTTGCGTGTTATCCTGGAAGTTTTCTTGGATACGGAGGATGTTCTGAATATTTCAAAAGATTCGGACATCCGACACATGAAATGACAAGAGTTGCGATAAATGGACCATTACCTGATTTTGATTTAACTGGATTTGCTTGTGTAAAATCATTTAAGTTTTGTAATAATCTTCATCCGATCGTTTATGCGTGGTTTGGTAGACATTTCTCAGAAAAATATTGGGTTCCAATAGTGCTATTACGATACATGCTTGATACTGAAATCTTAGTGTCGTTAAGTGTAAGTGAAGCTATTATATCATATCATCCGCAGAAACAAGTTTGGTTACCACAACAAAAGAAACATTCACCGACAGATCCAGACGAAGATTGGGATAAAATTGATTATGAAAAAAAGCTGCAAAAGATCTCGGTAGAACAATAATTGGTAAATTTACTCAAGGTGGTTCGTATGATCATAAACGACATTGTGCAAGATTAATCATGGATGATGCTGAATTAGATTTTATAATTACTGGTACAACGAACAAAGGAACATTCGTAAGCAGAAGTAATGCTTATTCGTCAGACGGAATTAAATTAGGTACAATCGTGAGTTATATCGATGGTGAGTCACCGCAATTTACTCATTTAAGATCTTCTACGCTCGCTTACGTTTCTATAAATTTATTATCGATGATAAATAGATTTCCTTGTTACCCTGTCAGAGTTGCTACGGATTCGTTTAATATAAATAGCGCGTACGTGGATTTGGTAAAACCGTTACTCGGTAATTGTGAATGGAGATCATGAAAAATAAAACACGAAAGTATACTCGATTATTCTGAATCAGCAGATGTTGATATCAAGGAAATATATTGCGGTGATGACAATCAAATACCAGTATCAACATCACCATCTGTATTTGATCACGTGGCCAGACATAAAACCATTTATCTCAATGGACCTGGAGGTTCTGGTAGAACAACACGTGCCATTGAATTATTTCGGAGTTTAGATATAATTGTGTTGACACCTACACACAGACTAGCAAGAGAAATAAAACAACGAGGACTAAAATCGTGTACATACCATAGTTTCTTCAGATGCTGTGGAGATACGTGGACACCTGAGCGAATGGGTGAGAAATATATTCCCAAAATCATCATCTGGGATGAAATTTGTACAGTATCGTTAGAAACACTAAAAATATTTCTCGACTGGTTACTGACAAAAAATATTGCGATAATTATGTGCGGCGATCATGGTCAACCACCACCTTTCGTTGGGCAGTCTCCACATGAGTGGTTAAAAACGTTTGTGGATTATTATGAGGAGATAACCGATGATCGTAGAGCTATTGATGAACCTCTGAAAGAATTTAAAAGATTAATCAGACTACAGCCAGATAGAATACAATGTGAGATAATGCGTGAAATAATTCCGGAAACTTCTGTGAAAGATTTTTGGAATTTATGGAGACCAAATGATTTAATAGTTGCGAGTAGAAAGATAGTTCGTGATGAATTGCAAGAGAAATTATTTCTGTTACATAAAGAAAAATTTTCAAATCTACCTGTACCATTGTGTTATCGCCCAGCAGATACTCGACGACAGAATATTGAAGTTGAAATTCCAGGAACAAATGAAAACAAAATCTTGTATTAAATGATATTGTTTTAGTTGATGTTAATGTTGTTGAGAGCGCGTTGATCATGGATAAATCGCCGTGGAAATTAGGATATGCCATAACAATTCACTCGTCACAAGGACTAACTATTACTGATACAAATATCTGGATTGTCGATGACAGAATCGAGTGGTCAAATTTAGTTTATCTCGCAGTATCTAGAGTCAGGAGAATATCTCAACTGCACAGAGTTGCCATAGACTCCACAGAAAATAATAATCAAACTGCTAGCAATGACGTAATAAGAAAAAAACTATTTGGTTATAAGGAATGTGACCAAAAAAATAATCATGAGTTTGATATTGATGTTGAATGTATTATGACGCTAAAACAACGACAGAATAATCATTGTGCAAGTTGTAACTGTAATATGCTATGGGAATATTCGAGTAATAATCCAAGACAGTTCACCGTAGACAGAATTAATAGTGATCTTGGTCACACATGTGATAATGTCATATTGACACGTCTTGAATGTAATCGACGTCGGGGCGCTGGACGCCCTGGTGCTAGTTTACAAAAATGAACGCGGTGGTAACTGTGTGTCCTCAGGAATTACTTGTAATTGTTCACGTACAAATCCACGCTGAGAAGCATTTGAATCTAGTCTGTATATGGCGGGTCTACCAGTGGATCTAACCACGCTAGAAATTTTATGTGTAGTCAAACTCCAGATAGGATCAGTTGCTCTTTTTTTACCCCCTTCAAGTTCACCAGGTTCATATAAATACCTTACAGTCACATTATCTAACACTGGTTGTTTTGAAAAGTCACGTCGTTGCCCGTAACCATCGCTACGGGGTATATGTTTCTTTGTAATTGCATTAATAGGTTTCATAGAAGTTGCACGAGTAATTTCATTATTTAACGCAGCTATCACACTTGGTAATCTTGCAACCCATTCACGAGATCTTGTATCTGCCTGAATTATTTCCTTCGCATACTGGTATCCAAATAACCGCTCAGCGAGTGTTCGATTAAATCGTTCAACTATTGCCTGATCACGATGAATTGCGATATGTCCTTGTCTGATTTTGACATTATGTTTTTTCATCAGCGATGATACTGTACCAAGAAATTCTTTACCAGGATCAACTTTTAGCAACTGTGGCCATCGCAAAGGTCCTCGTTGATAAATTCGTTCAAACGCAGATGCAACTTCAGATGTTTTTTTGTTGTTGTTGTTGATAGCGGCTCCGCTTCTTTATATCTACTTGCAACATCAACGACAGTTAACGCGTATTTGTATGTGCGTGATTGACGTCCACGTGTTTTAATGGTATCATGTGGTAAAAACAAAATGTCTGCTTGATGAACTTCATTGGGAACCCTGACATCAAAATACGCGTACTGAATTCTTTTAGGTGGACGTAGAGAGATTTGCCATATTGCCTGTCGTGTTAACCAATTCGCAGCAACAGCACGTGAGACTTTTGCTGCTTCAGCAAGTTTACTAATAGCTGCTCTGCCCTTCCAATATCCAATGGGCTATAATAAATGGACTCCATTATAATAATCATATAATTAATTACCAGTCCCTAGCATTATTTTACCTTTCATAGCAGTTTTTACTAGAAAACTAGCGAGTTTTTCTCTGAGAGATTTATCAGGTACAGAATTTAACGCATGAATCAGCTTCACATCTGCGAGGTGCCGTTGTTGTAAATCTTTACTTTTATACGCAACATCATGAACATGACACGCTTGATCAGTCTTATTTATTGGATACTCTCCAGGTCGCGGTTGATCTCGTTCGTCAAGTCGGATATCAAGTCGGTTCCAGGACCACAATAATTGTATTTTTCCCCGGGATACTTCGCCCACGGAACCCCTGGTAACTTTCCCAACGAAGCAGCAATATCACCTTCCGTCGCTGTGTTTGAAATAAATTTGTATTTTTTTGTACCACACTTTTCACACTTACCTGTAAGAGCGCGTTTTTTATTTTTTGTTATTATTGTTGTTAATCCAGTGGTGGACGTGGCTGCCTTGCATCGAACACAATGTAAATTCATATTATTTATCATATGGATATAATCGACTTTTCGGCAACACGAAAACAAGAACCAGTCAAACATCACCCAGCGCTACCGAATTCTATCAGAATGATAATAACTGGGCTATCTGGATCAGGCAAAACACAATTATTGCATAATTTGATAATAAGATGGCTCAAGTGGGATAAATTATATTTAGTAGCACCATCTGTAGATGATCAGCGATGCTATGAAGTACTTAAGGATTTTAATGAAAATGCAAAGTTGCTGAATGAAGACAGTGACAGTGATGGAGTCAGTGTTATTGATTTTATCACTGATATTGATGAAGCGCCATCTGTAGATGACCTAGATGGACGTATTAATAATTTAGTAGTGTACGATGATGTCATGCTGGACAAGCAATCAAATCCAGCTAGGATATTTTCTCGAGGTAGACATAAAAATACTGACATGATTTATGTTACACAGCGTTATACACAAATTCCAAAAGGGATCAGAGATAACTATAATATTTTAGTTGTGTTTAACGGAGTTGATAATCATACGCTGCAAAATATTTATTATACTTGGTGTTCTGGGGACATGGACATGAACAAATTTAAAAATTACTTTGCACACGCGCTAGCTATCCCGTTTGGTTTTATAACAATAAATTTGCATGATCCCAGGTCGAGATATCGTAACGGACTTGATACAATATTTGGATAAAAACCACAGCAGCAGAGAGGGTGGGCTGACAAAAAAATGAGTGTGAGACGCAAACAAAACACGCTTAAAATTTGAAAAAATAGGTCAACGAACGAGTAACAAAATCAAACTAACCAGTCGATTTTTTTTTTATTGAAATAGGTTCGGTTAGCGGATTCGGTTTAGCGTTATTGACCTTATTTTAGCCCTTCGTAGGAACCTTTATTTTTGCTAACGGACCCTCGGAAAAAGTTGTAGGGTTCACCCTCCCTGCTGCTTAGGAAGAAAACCTCGATATGGATGGAAGACAATTTACACCACCTTTCTCACGCCTATCATAGCATCTGGCAAGACAAATCTGATTATTCTTGTTTGTAATGGATAACATACTAGAGTCTTATTACATAGCAAACATTACATTGCAAAACAATATTTGACTGTAAGTATATCAGAGTCATGTGTGTCTCGTTAAGAAAATGAGAATGGAGTTATTTATCTTAGAAGAGGAAAAAAGAGGAAAAATGAATAACTGTTTTTAAAAACAAATCATTCACCATTTACGTGCTAATGCAACCGTCGTGGAGGAACAAAATAATAACGGTATGAAGGTTGTATCTAGAAGCCATAGAAATAGTCCCATCATTTCAATTTCTGGTCCCCGATACTTATACGGCACCATTTTTATATGGTATACTTAAAACTCATTTGATGTTTCGTTGCCATTTAGTTGAAGAATTCCAACAATTAGAAAGCTCTAGCAGGTTTCTATCAATTACACTTTTTTAACAAATACAATGAAGAATTTGATAACAGCCTTTCAATATAGATTCCTAATGTCATCTAAAATAATAGACAATAAATGGTATTTTACATTTTCTAATCGACATGCTCGAAGATCTTTTATTTATTCTGAGCAAGAAAAAGAAAAATGTAGAATCATTTCAAAAAGCGGAAAAACATTTCGCACACAATATGAAGCAAATATTAACTAAATTCTAAATCTCAAATGTAAATGGACATCTGCTGGACAGTTATCGTAATAAACAGAGACAATATGTACTCATTTATTTATTTATTTACATATGCATCAATTTATTTAAATAATGACGATAATCGTCGTTAAAATCCTCACCCTTTATTTTAGATGTAATTAGATGCAATTAGATATTTTAGATGTAATTAGAAGTAATTAGATATTTTAGATGTAATTAGAAGATAAAATAAAGGCAGCCGTATATCCTAATTCGATGGAATATTATTGATGACTTATATACAATGATGTATAATTTAGTACAAAAATACTGGACTGATGTAATTTGCTATTCTTTTTTTATTATCCACTGAAAAAAATACAAATTTAATTCTTTGAATTGAAATATCCCTGGTTCAGTTTGACATTAAATGTGTATATATACCATGAAAAGGTCTTATAACTCTAGTACACTGGGCACTCAGTGAATGTAGCTCATTGTTGCTGACTTCTATTTTTGTTTTCTGACGTTTATATCCAAAATGAGGATTACGTGTGCATGTCTATCGCCTCTACTGTTTAATTGACTATATTCTCTTTTCCCAACTAAAAGTGTACATTCCCTGAAAATGTTGTATCTAATCATTTATTTTCATATATTAATGACATTGCTGGAATATATCATGTCAAATGATAATGTGTTCTCTTTTGCACTTACTAAAGTCCTACACAATAAAAAACTGTTTACAAATTTGCATATTTCTGCACTTTTTCATAAACTAGCTATCAGTATGAACTGAAATTCGCACACGTGTGTGCGCATGTATATATGTATGTATGTATGTATGTATGTATGTGTGTATGTATGTATGTATGTACGCATGTATGTACGCATGCATGTATGTATGTATGTATGTATGTATGTATGTGTGTGTATGTATGTATGTATGTATGTACGCATGTATGTACGCATGTATGTACTCAAGCTGCGTATCTAGACAATAAAGATACACTTTCAGAGAGAGAGAGAGAGGAGGGGGGACGACTTTAAGCTACTAACCTCGCACAATGGTTACCAATGGTCAACACGAGTCGAGTGATACCTCATCCAACATGTCCAACGTCGATGATTAGGACTGAAAGAGATAATCAATATGAAATGAATCTGCTCAGTCGAAATGTCTCTTTCATGTAAACAAATTAGAATGATCAAAACTGAAGTATTCAGAATTCTCACTGAGTATGTAAAGTTGTTTTCCGTGTCGTTTATGGTATACAATATCATATGTTCCACAATTCCTTTATTTTACATTTTCTTTGCTTGCAGACACTACTAGTACACCACTTGCCCTTAGCTTAATCGCCATGTCATACTCACATGACTGTTGATGTCAGATGGGTCGCAATACCTGTATCGGGTACCTGCATACAATTGGGATTGGTGTACTATAACTTTATCTAGATGTTATGGCACAAATCGACAGCAGGCTCTGTGTGTGTGTAACGGGGAACATATATATACTAGATGTTATCACAAAAGTCAGCAAATCGTTGTTGCATTTAGTTCTTTGTTGGGTTTGTTGGGGGTGGGGGAAGGGCGTAGCCACATAGACCACTTCATTGTTATATTTAAGAAATGCCTCAATTCTGACATTGTGTTGTAAAGATTGAGCACCAGACTAAGGATAACCTAGGACAATGAATGCGGAACTTGAAACTATCATTCATTTAGTTCTTGAAGTCAGTTTTATATTTCTTTCATTTTAACGTAAAGTGTCTCTCAACAAACTTCTTCCATATAAAAAATGGACTTCGCTTCAACACCACGATATCCACTCTTTACTCAGCACGATATAACCTTGTTGTGCCGTAAGCACCAGATCAAACCACTACCACACCAAGATGTTATTGCATCCTATTGGATTTATTTATTTCAAATGAGAGTTTATTGAAACTATGGGTATGCAATCAGTATATCAGTATATACATCGTATATTTTACTTTCTTCATTATTCAGCATATGAAAGACGTTATGTTGCATAACACTTAATCAAGAAGTAAGTACGACCACACCCTGTCCACTATGGCTACCTAACATCAAAGAAAATGTCCGCTCAACAAGCCTAGTGTTTTATTTACAGTATTACTTTTGTTTTCACAAATTTGTATTGTTAATGTTTATTGTGACGCTCAGTAATTGGTATCTGGGAAGGGAGGGAAATAATGATATTCATCTATTAGAACGTAGTCATATAGTGGAACGAATGCAGTTTATATAACAAAATTGATCATATGTTATATTAGGATTTTATATTATTTAGACTTTATTTTAGGTCTTTTATACTTTATCATTTTTTTACCTAAATTTTAACTGCCTTATATTTTATTTTGCAGTACTTCATGCTTAGATGAATTGGCAAGGGTTTGTCTTTCGTTTTAATGCAGTTCATTAGTTTTACATTGTTAGACCTTTATATTTAATCGACGCAACATTGTCATTATTGGGTTGACGTGGTCCCTAAACGCTAAAACATTACATACATACATACATACATACATACATACATACATACATACATACATACATAACATAACATAACATATAGACAGACAGACAGACAAGGAAGGACTAATGGAGGAGGGAGGGGGAGGTTCCAGCATCCAGTTCTCCTCGCGGACTCGGATATATAGAATAGTCCTGATGCGCAAACAAACGAAAATTTGTACGTAGAAACCGCTGTGGGTCAGAGACTAGCGTGCCGGATTCATGACCTAAAGGATGTTGGTTTAACCCCTACCATTGGATCAGCCAGTTACTTACTGAACTGAGTCCTTGGTCACAACATACACACAAATATATATATATATATATATATATA